>JAVJIF010008198.1:0-87772 GCA_038442645.1 Agave tequilana
TGCTCTAGAAAGCAGAGACCAAGTGGCCTCTGCTTTGCCGCGGATCCGCGGCCAAAGCGCGAAAATGCGGCAAAAAGGAGTGGACTACTAACTGTCTTTTTGCAGGGCTGCTTATTTTGCAAATTATATTTTTCTGCAACTTTACTTTTTCTTATATGCCATCACATAAGCCTGATAATAATCAACAGTAAAACATCTGTTGAAAGATAAAAATTGATTAAACATTTGCATTTTAGGACGTGTCTTTTCAATTCATTTATTTTTACTGTGAAGAGTACTGGAGCAAGGTACGTATGCATTGCATTTAGCATAGACTCACTTCTTGGTTGATTTATATCGCTTTGAGTGAATCTTATTTATTTTGTACACTTGCACAAATTGATTTTAAGGGCACCACCCATAACAAAATAGGTGGGGATTTAATCACCCTTCTTAGCCCAAAAATCAGATTCCAAGCACTCGCTAACTCAAGCCTAACTAAAAAAAGTAGACGTTGGCCCTAGGGACATCTCGGAATCAATTAGGAGACTATCCTAAGGGGGAAAGGTGTTGGATTTGACTCCTACCAAATCAGTGTTTAGGAAAGGATTGAGGGCCGAAAGCCCGAAGGTTGGTGGTTATTTAATTAAGGAACGTCTTTGACGGAAAATCTCCACCAACCTTACCCTGACCTGGCTGATTAGCTATGGTCAAGTCTGCATTAAATCTCCCATGGACAGTCTAATCAGTTAGGAGTCGTCTAGGTCATAGATCTACCCTGACCTAGTTAGATTTTTTTCCTTTTATTTGTTTGCTTCTTTGCTTGTTTTTTCTTTCTTTTTGTTTGTATTTCATTGTGTGATATGGCTTATAATAATAATTTTTCCAACTTCAAGAATAATCCTTATTACACGCCGAGTTTATTTTCAGATATTACCAACCCGGCATATCATGACTTTAACCAACTTAGTGTACCGGATTGGTCTTATCTGAATCAATATAACCCATGCCCCCAATCTAATAACTATAATTTCCATAATGATTTCAACTCTTCACCGAGTCAGTAGGGATTCACCTCCCCGAGCATAATTTTCAACCAACTTGTCCTCCTTCTCCACCTAGTCCACAATATTCATACTCAGTTCCACCAGTCCAAATAGGAAACTATTAATTTTGGAAATGAGTATGCGTGAGTCCAAACACAAATCCCAAAATCTGATGGACTCACAATTTTACCACCAATTTCAAGACAATACTTCATCTTTCATCAAAACAATGAGCCTATCAACTTTGAAAAGATGCTTGAAGCCATGACTCAGGCTCAAAACGCTCGTAATTGTGACAAAGATATGATGGTCGAATCTCTACATTTCCACCGTTCTGATGTCACTTACCATTCTGTTAGAGCCGAAGAGTCATGTGTTTTTGGAAATCAAGATCTATTTCAGAACAACCATTTGAACTTGCCCAAACTCCAAATTTTGAAAAAGATATTGACAGTTTGGCAAGTTATTCCTTTCCTGAAATAGAACTGAGAATGAATATGATCTTGAACCCCAACTTAGTGATTCAATTCTTCTTCCTGATTCAAAAATGACTCCGGTATCTTCACCTGACTTCAATCTTTTCCGGAGTCAACATTGGATCCTGTACCAATCATAATGAAAATTGAATTACTCATCTTTAAGGATCATATTGAACTTGACCAATTATACACTTTTGAAGATCCTATTGACAAATTGGCAAGTTCTCATTTTTTATGATATGAACTCAATGAGATATGTGACCTAGATTCTCAAATCTGTGATCCAGTTCACCTTTCTGAATTAATATTGACTCTTGTTTTGTTACCAAACTTGAGTAATATTTTAGAGTCAGTTTTGATTCCCCCACCTATCATTCTTTAACTTGAATCACCAATATTATGTCACATCCCATTGTTAGAAAATATATGTGGACTTGAGTTTCAACTTCTTGATTGGACCCGCTTTTTGAACCAATTTCGACTCCTGAACCTTTACTTGACTTAATTCACCTTCCTGAGTCGGTATTAGTTCCTGTCCTTCCTGAGTCCAAGTCAACCGTTCTATCATTTCATATTCCATTTTGGGACAAGGTGGTTGACAAATTTGACTCCGAAATTAGTTATGGAATATGAAAATTAGATGGGGTCAAATATTTAATAAAGATCCTTTATGGATACATCTTTTAATGGGTATATTAGAGAAATTTGTGGTGGGTTCCTCCGAACCCAAAAAAAAATCGATTGGGCCGCATTTCGTGGACCATCAGACCACCACCGGAACCATCACCATAGGTAACATTTTCCTTCCCTTTCGTCTTTTTCATGCATCTATGCATAATTCATACATTGAGGACAATACATGAAATAGGTGTGGGGGAGGGTCTAACATACTTTTCTTTTTGTTTAAAAAAAATTAACATTTTTCTTTACTTTTAAAAAAAAATCTTTTTGAAAATGGAAACAATATTTTGACATATTTTTTGTAAGAAATTAAGTTAATTTTAAGGAATAGGAAAATCCAAATTAGGATTTCTTATACTTGGTCAAATAAGAATTTGTTTGATTTTAGGGTTAGGAAGAAAATTTGTCAAAGTATTTAGTTTTGATCTTTACCTTGATGAAATATGCACACTTCATACACTTACACACTTAGGGTTCAAAAATAAAGATTCTTATGCCTTATAAAAAAAAGAAAAAAAGAAAAAAAAAGATAAACAAATCTAATTATTGACTAGCTAGGTGCTTTGCCTAAGCAAGCCTTAGTATTATGCGAAAGATGATTAGATAAGTTTGAGAAAAAAATATATGGAAAATCCCCTGATTAAGCTGGGGTATTTGTGCCTAATAAAGCATAAGTATTCACGCCTAAAAGGGATCATATAACAAAATCCTTAGTGGCCTTAGTTGCTCGAGTCCTTAAAGTCCTGGGGTGTTTTCTCACCCGGTGCCCTAAGACCGTTTGGTTTGGGAGCATCGATTAAAGGCTCGTTACATGGGCAGATTAGAAAGCCTAATAGAACTAAGGAATAATACCACCAAAAAAAATAGATATATATAAATAAATAAGGCATAAGAGTTAGAGTTAATGAACCCTGAGTCAAAATTTTCATAGTCACAAGGTGCATATGACTTAGGGTAAAGTAATAGACTAAATGAGAAGTACAATTTGACTCCTTACTTTGATTGATAACAAATTTTTGAATAGAGACTAAGTTTAGGAATGAAAAATTATGTTTCCTATAACTTATAGATTACTTAAATCTTACAATTATATTTCAAATATTTTTCTCTTCAAAATACTTTTCGAAAATACTAACACTTTGTTTCTCTTTCTTTATGGATTTTGTGGGTGTAATCCGCTGAAAACCCTCACGAGACAAAACTCGTCCTCTAGGGGAAACCTAGAGGTTTAACGGCTTCTTGCACATGCTCAGTGCAATCGCGTGACCTGCGAAAGTGGTCTAATAATCCTTAGTATAGTTAGTTTTGTTTTGCTCGAGGACGAGCAAAAGATAGCCATTGGGGTGTGATTGATCGCTAATGTTGCATATTTAATATCATATTTTCATACTTATTTTAGAATAAAACTTTGCATTGTCTTAATTAATTGCTTAATTTATTTGCAAGCCCATTCTTTAAGGAGATGAAGAGAAATGAGCCCAAAGCCCACCAAAATTCTGAATTAAATCAGAATTAATTCGCACTCACTGAATCAGGGCATAATCAAGAGGTTAAAAATCGGGTTGAGAAGAATCCTCTCAGAATCAATCGGTTAAAACCAAGAATCAAGGCCATTTCGTCAGAATCCTGGAATCAAACGAAGAAACAAACTGAAGATAAATGCAGAAGGATATCCCAGACTGACCCACCAACAGGGTGTGGCCATCTGGCCACACCCTAGCCGTGAAAACGCGGCAAAAGCCGCGTTTCCACGGCATTGTTAGGGAGTTAGGGGGAGCGTTTGCTCCCCCGACCTCCCCGGGATCCTGCTTACTGGTTTTCTGCCTATAAAAGGCCATTCTTTGTGCTGAAAATGGACGACCAGGAGAGATAGGACTTAACCAAGTTTTTCATTTCTTAGTTTAGGTTTTTCTTTTCTTTCATGTAAATTGTATGTAGGCTTAGGTTAGATGATGATTCATGTAAGAGAGAGAGGCTGATGTTGAGAGTGACACCGATGTACCCTCCTCCTTTCTCCATTGTTTCAGTAAGTAATAAAGGTAAATGCTTGTTTTTATGTTCTGGTTTACTTTACTTTTCTTTTGCTTTTTTTTTCCTCCTTCTACTTTACCTCGTTTGTTTTGTTGAGTTTACAAGTGAATTCGAAAGCACAAGTACAACGATATATGTGAGTGCCAACGATAGTTCATGAAGACGTTCTCCTCCTCAAGACGTATCACTTCATGCTTGTGCTAGACTTGATGATATAATGCGAACGGGGACTGAGCTCAAGCTTATGATCTATGCGTTGAATGCCTCCTAAACAAAGGTAGAACATGCAAAGGTTTTCAGGTAAGTCATCAATCAATCTAGGTAAGTATTTCTTCAACCTTCTTTCTTTCTTTTATTTCTTTAGCATAGATCGCAATCACGATTTCTTTCACCACATCTTCCAAATCGTTTTCACTCTTTTTTCCAATTCATTTGTATATAGTCATTCTCCGGTTTTCTCCACCTTCTTCATCTATCGCTTTCTTTTAACTTTAACCTTTAACATAACTCTTTCATTTTTATTTCTTTAAAATAGAGAAGAACTTTCGCTTTTTGTGTTCATAACGATTTCAATACAAGAACGTAAACGCTTCTATCGCAAAACCCTCCTTGTAGATCACGACCCGCATAGCCACTTGCTATCGCGGAAGAATTGAGCACTTGCACATCTTCATTCTAAATCTGAAATTCTTTATTTTGTTGTGCAGGTTTAGCCTCAATCAGAGAGACAAGTCCGACGAGCATTGCCTCATGGTCCAAGGGAAAGACTCCCTTGAGGTACAATCGGATTCTCAAGTAGATGATAGCTCTAGTTCCTATTGCCATGTTGTTTTGAAGTTCAAACATTGAATATGGAACTTACTCAAAAGCTTGAAATTTTTTGGAAAAACATGATTTTTTGAAAAAGAATAAACTTGTTGATCAGACGGGAAGGTGTTATATTGTGGAGTATAACTTGCACACAAAATATATTCAACAAAAGGAGATAAGGTTTAGATTCAACCTCAAGTGCTTGATCACTCCACAAATGTATTCAAGATGATTAATGTACCCTTTCCTATCTCCGTTATAGCATGGGCTATACCGAGTCGATTCTCAGGGAGAGCTTGCGAGGAAGCGTTACGGTGGTAGTGAGGAAAGAAAACAAAGATTCTTCTTTGTCTTAAAAGAATAAAAATGAATTGGAGAAAGAAGTAAAAGAATTGGTGGATTTGTTCATGATGGAAAATGAAAAGAAATCAAAAGGAGATTTGCTTTTGGAATTAAAACTAAAAGAAAGAAAACTTTGAAAGACTCTTAGAATGAGAAGATCATGACTAGCTAACCTTACTACCTCACTAAACTTACTAAACTCCGTGATGGTGAAGCATGCCTCATGTTGATTCATCGGCAAAGATTTGTCTTGCGTTGGGTCTAATTACTTTCCCACTTGGATGAGGGGGTGATCATTCTTGGACTTGTCTTGTAGCCTCATAGATGTCATTGGCCTACAATTAGACTTTCAATAATGGAATCAAAAGAGCTACACTCAAGGGATGCTAAGGAAGGAGATACAACATTCATTAATGAAGTAAAGGAGTTACACAACAAATAGCATATTGGTGATCCATCTCCATGTTCCATCACGGCACTTGTTCTAAAGACAAGGCTCTAAATGAGGCACACATGAATCATATGGAATTACAACAAGAACTTGCCAAGCAATGAAAGTAACCCATCGGAGAAGAGAAGACCATACAACTTGCAAGATTAAAGATAGCAATCACCCATGAGTTAGTAGTTAGCAAGGTTAGTGGTTAGCTAGTTCATGTTAGAAAAGTTAGCTACTAGCCATAAGAAAGAAAAGCAAAGCATGAATTAAAGTGCAAGTAAAGTAAAGTTAGAAGTAAAGAAAGCAAGTAATACTAGAAAATGCTCAAGTAGAGAAGAAGAGAATGGATCAATCCACTTCACAAGTTGTCACACCTTGGTATACACAAGCTTTCTCTCTCTTACAACTCTCTTTTGCAGAATTTCTAGGAGGAAGAAGATCTAGAGCACTACAAAATCCTAGAGAAAAATCCTACAAAAATACAAGCATCTAATCTCTAATCTCTAATCTCTCTTCCACTTCTTCCACTCTTCCACCCTCTGTTGCGCAAGCCCTGGTCCTGTATTTATAGCCTCAGAGAGAAGGATCTAGAGCCCTGGTTGTTGGAGAGAATCCCGGGCTCTAACAGACCTATAACGGCCGCAAATTGGCGGCAAAATCCCAGTTTTGGTGGCAAGACCAAGGCAGTTGAATACCAGATTTTTGTTACAAGTTTGTTACGAGGTTGTTATCCACGTGGCCTTCTAGAATCTTGAGCTGGCGCATAGAATTCTCTAGATCCTGGTTTAATCTTAGGCTCTCTTTGGGCTTTGAATTAATCTCTTTTAATTATTGCTAATAAAGAGATTTTGAGCTTTTCTTATTTCAGATGTGGACCTGCAAAAATAGAGAGAATATGAGTAAAAATCATATTTTTATTTGTAATATGCATGGGAATAATGTGGTAAAATATGCAGAATTGAATACCAATCAACCCCCACACTTATTCTTTTGCTCGTCCGAGCAAAACAAAGAAAAGAAAAACTATACTACCAATTTTATTACACCACTTTCGCAGGTGACGCGATTGCACTGAGCGTGTGCAACAAGCCGTTAAACCTCTAGGTTACCCTAGAGGAGGAGTGTTGTCTCCTGAGGATTTTCAGCGGATTACACCCACAAAATCCATAAAGAAAGAAGACAAATGTTAGTGTTTTGAAAACGCATTTTGAAAGAGAGACATGTTTTTGAACTATTTTTGCAAAAATATAAGTGATCTAAGGTCATAAGTCTACCTATAATCATTCTCCCTTAAACTTAGTCTCTATGCAAGATCTTGTCTTCAATTAAGGTAAGAATTCAAATTGGATTGAATATTTTATCTTTCATAAAACCTAGATAGTATGCACACCGTGACAGTGAAGATTTCTGGGATTTCAACTCTAGCCATCAAGCCATTTATTTATATATATTTATTTTCTTTTTCTCTTTTTCTTCCCTTAGTTTAGCTTTCTAGTTTACCCTTGTAGCGACTATAACCGATGACTCCCAAACCAGACGGTCTTAGGGCACCAGATGAGAAAACATCCCTCGGGTTTAAGGTCTCGAGTAAAAAAGGCCACAAAACTAAAGGGATTATTTATTTCCTTTACCACGTTAGGCGTGAATAATCATGCTTCTTGAGGCACAATTATCCAGCTTAATAGGTGATGTTTTATTTATATATTTTTTTTTCTTTTTTTTCTTTTTTTTTATTTTTTATTATGGCATTTTTGGCTTTTGTCTCCATCCCAAAAATATGTAAGTGTGAAGTGCATACTTTCTAAGGCAAAAAATTCAAGATAAAAATATCTCCCCAATTTTACTTACTTAGCCTATAATTTCAAACAAGATCTATTATTTCAACTAGGTTTAAGATGTCATAATTAAGGCTTCCTTAATTTCTAAGATCATCTTAATTTTCTTAAAAATAGATCAAAACTTTGTCTCTTATTTCAAAAAGTTTTTTAAAGAAAGAGAAAATTCCTATACAAAAGGGAAGATTTCTAAAAGAAGTGTAAAAGAAAAAAAATCTAAAAACTCTAAGTTAGTAAACCCTCCCCCACACTTATCTCATGCATTGTCCTCAATGCATCGTGATATATGTATGCATGAAACAAAATAGAGAGGGAAGGAAAAAAATTACCTTAAGGTGGTGTTCTGGTGGTGGTATGATTGGTCCACGAAACATGGCCCAATCAACTTTACTTTGGGTTTGGAGGAACCCACCAGAAATATCGTGAATACAACCCACTAAAAAGATAAATCCATGAAGGATCTTTATTAAGTATTTGACCCCATCTAATTTCCATTTTCCATAATTAATTTCGGAGTCAAATTTGTCAACTACCTTGTCCCAGAATGGAGTATGAAATGATAGAACGGTTGACTTGGACTCAGGAAGGACAGGAACTAATCCCGACTGAGGAAGGTGACTTAAGTCGAGTAAAGGTTCAGGAGTCGAAATGAGTTCAGGAATTGGGTCCAAGTCAAGAAGTTGAAAGTCCAGTCCACATGTATTGTCCAACAAAGAATGTGACCTAATATGGGGTGTTATCTCTTTACTTCCAATATTAAGGAATTCTAACTCATCGCCACAATTCTTCAAAACTAAGGTCAACATCTTCCGTCAGAATTGTACAATCAGTTTCAGAAGTAAAGAGATTGTGAGAATCTTGGTCACATTTCTCATGTAGTCAATACCAAAGAATGGAGAACTTGCCAATTTGTCAATAGTATCTTCAAAAGTGTATAATGGTCAAGTTCAATATGATCCTCAAAGATGGGTGATTCAACTTCATTATGAATGGGACAGGATCCAATGTTGACTCCGGAAAAGATTGAAGTCAGGTAAAGTTACCAGAGTCATTATTGAATTAGGAAGAAGAATTGAATCACTAAGTTGGGGTTCAAGATCATATTCATTGTCAAGTTCTATTTCAGAAAAAGGAAAACTTGCCAAAATGTTAATGGGATTTGAAGTTTGGACAAGTTCAGATGAGCGTGCTGAAATAGAATCTTGATTTCCAAAACTACATGACTTATCGGCTTTAACAGAGTGGCTAGTGACACCAGATCTGATCAAACGGTGAGAACGTAGAGATTCGACCATCATATCTATGTCACGATTTCTAGTATTTTGAGCATGAGTCATGGCTTCAAGCATCTTTCCATAATTGATGAATTCATTGTTTTGATGAAAAGATGAAGTGTTGTCTTGGAAGTGAAATTGTGAGTCCATCAGATTTGGGATTTGTGTTTGGACTCACGCATACTCATTTCCAAAATTGATGGTGCTTTATTTTGGACTGGAGGAATTGAGTATGTATCTTGAAAATATTGTGGACTGGGTGGAGAAGGAGGACAAGGTGGTTGGAAATTATGCTCGGGTAGGTGAATCCCCAATGACTCGGTGAAGAGTTGAAATTATTATGGAAATTATAGTTATTAGATAGGGGGTATGGGTCATATTGATTCGGATAAGACCAATCCGGCACACTAGGTGGTCAAAGTTATGGTATGCCGGGTTGGTAATATCCGAAAATGAAGTCGGTGTGTAATATGGATTATATTAAAGTTGGAAAATTTTTATTATAAGCCATATCACACAATGAAATACTAACAAAAAGAAACAAACAAATAAACAAAAAAGAAAAAAAATTCTAACCTAAGTTAGGGTAGACCTATGACCTAGACGACTCCTAACTGATTAGACCGTCCACGGGAGGTTTAGTGTAGACTTTGACTATAAGCTAATCAGCCAGGGAAGGGCAAGGTTGGTGGGAGTTTTCCGTCAGAGACGTTCCTTAATTAAGTAACCAGCAACCTTCGGGCTTTCGGCCCTCAATCCCTTTCCTAGACACTGATTTTACAAAAGTCAATTTCAACACTTTTCCCCCTTAGGATAATCTCCTAAATGAGTCCGAGATGTCCCTAGGGCCAACGTCTACTTTTTATTAAGTTAGGCTTGGGTAGTTAGTGCTGGGATAGTGGTTTTTGGGCTAAGGAAGGGTGATGAAATCCCCCACCTTATCTTATTTACTGGGTATGCCCTTAAAGTCAATTTTGTGCAAGTGTACGAGATATATATAACTAAGATTCACTCAAAGCATGAAAATCAAGCAAGATATGATTCCTAATCTACATGCAATGCGCACGTACCTTGCCTCCAGCACTCTTCAACAGTAAAAGTAAATGAATTGAAAAGACACGTGCCTAGAGATGCAAATGTCTAAACAATTTTTAACGTTTCAACCAATGTTTACTGTTTATTATAATTAGCAGGAGTATGGTGAAGCATATAAGAAAAGAATTATTGCAGAAGCTGTATTTTGCAAAGCTGAATACCCTGCAGAAAACTTGTCAGTAGTGAACTCAGGATTGCCGCAAATCTGCGGCTGGGGCCGAGATTCTGCGGCAAAACTGAGGGATCCTGGTCTCTGCTTTCAAGAGCAGAGGCCCAAGTCCACTTATATGTTACTGCAATACTATTTTTTCTGTTTCTTCACCTGTAACCTGCAACAGAGAAGAAAATGCGTTTATTTCTTCACTTTAAACCAAAAACCGTTGCTCTCCCCGGCAACGGCGCCAAAAATTTGATCAGACGGGAAAGGTGTTATATTGTGGAGTATAACTTGCACACAAAATATATTCAATAAAAGGAGATAAGGTTTAGATTCAACCTCAAGTGCTTTGATCACTCCACAAATGTATTCAAGATGATTAATGTACCCTTTCCTATCTCCGTTATAGCATGGGCTATACTGAGTCGATTCTCAGGGAGAGCTTGCGATGGAAGCGTTACGGTTGGTAGTGAGGAAAGAAAACGAAGATTCTTCTTTGTCTTAAAAGAATAAAATGAATTGGAGAAAGAAGTAAAAGAATTGGTGGATTTGTTCATGATGGAAAATGAAAAGAAATCAAAAGGAGATTTGCTTTTGGAATTAAAACTAAAAGAAAGAAAACTTTGAAAAGACTCATAGAATGAGAAGATCATGACTAGCTAACCTTACTACCTCGCTAAAACTTACTAAACTCCGTGATGGTGAATGCATGTCTCATGTTGATTCATCGGCAAAGATTTGTCTTGCGTGTTGGTCTAATTACTTTCCCACTTGGATGACGAGTGATCATTCTTGGACTTGTTGTAGCCTCATAGATGTCATTGGCCTACAATTAGACTTTCAATAATGGAATCAAAAGAGCTACACTCAAGGGATGCTAAGGAAGAAGATACAACATTCATTAATTGAAGTAAAGGAGTTGCACAACAAATAGCATATTGGTGATCCATCTCCATGTTCCATCACGGCACTTGTTCTAAAGACAAGGCTCTAAATGAGGCACACATAAATCATAGGAATTACAATAAGAACTTGCCAAGCAATGAAAGTAACCCATCAGAGAAGAGAAGACCATACAACTTGCAAGATTAAAGATAGCAATCACCCATGAGTTAGTAGTTAGTAAGGTTAGTGGTTAGCTAGTTCATGTTAGAAAAGTTAGCTACTAGCCATAAGAAAAGAAAAGCAAAGCATGAATTAAAGTGCAAGTAAAGTAAAGCTAGAAGTAAAGAAAGCAAGTAATACTAGAAAATGCTCAAGTAGAGAAGAAGAGAATGGATCAATCCTTTCTTCACAAGTTGTCACACCTTGGTATACACAAGCTTTCTCTCTCTTACAACTCTCTTTTGCAGAATTTCTAGGGAGGAAGAAGATCTAGAGCACTACAAAAATCCTAGAGAAAAATCCTACAAAAATACAAGCATCTAATCTCTAATCTCTAATCTCTCTTCCACTTCTTCCACTCTTCCACCCTCTGTTGCGCAAGCCCTGGTCCTGTATTTATAGCCTCAGAGAGAAGGATCTAGAGCCCTGTTGTTGGAGAGAATCCCGGGCTCTAACAGACCTATAACGGCCGCAAATTGGCGGCAAAATCCCAGTTTTGGCGGCAAGACCAAGGCAGTTGAATACCAGATTTTGTTACAAGTTTGTTACGAGGTTGTTATCCACGTGGCCTTCTAGAATCTTAAGCTGGCGCATAGAATTCTCTAAATCCTGGGTTTAATCTTGGGCTCTCTTTGGGCTTTGAATTAATCTCTTTTAATTATTGCTAATTAAAGAGATTTTGAGCTTTTTCTTATTTCAGATGTGGACCTGCAAAAATAGAGAGAATATGAGTAAAAATCATATTTTTATTGTAATATGCATGGGAATAATGTGGTAAAATATGCAGAATTGAATACCAATCACTTGTACTAAAAGAAGAAATGAAGGATTTATGTTCAAGTTTTGAATCGGTTTTGCAAGAGAAGGAAGAGATTACTAGTGAATGTGACTCACTAAGATCTCAATTAGACCTTACCCTAAAAGAGATTGATGTTTTAAAAAGCAAAAATGATTGTAATGATGTTGTGAAAAACAATGAGGTTTTATCTTCAAAATTGGATTTTGTTTTAAAAGATAATTGTTTTGAAAAATGAAATTGATTTCATTACAAAAGAATTGGATTTGGTTTTGAAGAAAAATGAATCTTTAAAAATTGATATAGATTCTCATGTTTGCCATGCTAGTGTAGATTCACCTAGCACATCTATTACATGTTCCACTTTATCTTTAAGTATTGAAAATGATATAAATGTTTTAAAGAAAAGTGTAATACCCCGTTCCCGGAATACGTACTTAGTTGCGTATTCAGATTTTCGATCGTATTTTTTCGATTTGTTTCCTGTATTTATTCTGTATTATGAATTCCTTATATGATTGTTTTGCCTTGAATTTGGATCGGTGAACTCGGAGTCAGCCTTTGTCTGAGCCGGGGACTCGATCTCAGGGTTTTACTTGTTTTAGACATTCTGGTTATCCGATTCAACCGATTTTAGTTTTAAACATCGTTTTCCAATATTTTGGATTTTCTATGATTTTCTGGAATTTTCTGTGATTAAATTGAATTTCTTCAAAACCGGTGTCGGCCAGTACCGCTGACCGATTCCTGGATTTTTAATTCTCAAATTGTTTGGAATTTCATGATGATCCTTTAGACATAATTACTTAGAATCATATTTCTTATTTACATTCTTTTCTGAGAATTTTAGGATTTTATGAAAATTCCAACGGAGTCGGTAGGTAACTGATTCCGGGATTTTTAATTTCAAAACTATAAAGTATTTCTTCAAACGGATTTCACTATTGGTCTTTATATATTATTATTGATTTTGATAATTATTTCGAGTCGTTCCGAGATACTTGAATTTCGGACGATTCCGGCATTTTCCGAATTGATTTCCACATCTTTGACTTTAACCCAGGTATCAGTCTTTTCATCAGTTTCATCTTGAGTCCAAGAGAAAATATCTTCTCTTTATTAATTCTTTTCCTTTTCCTTTTTCTATTTTCCTTTCCTTTTTCTCCAAGACAAATGGATTTTTCCAATTTTCAAAATTCCAAAACCCTTTCCAAAATTCTAAATTCCTTTTCTTATTTCACCAACTCCCACCTACCCCATTAAATGCACTTCTCTCTCTCTCCCCCCATGGCCGGCCAAGTGGCCAAGGTGAGGGGCACATCACCTCCTCCTCTTTTGCAAGAACACCCCTTCCTCCTATCCTAATTTCACTCCCTATACAAAATCCCAATCATATATATATTTTCCCTTTACACTTCACTCCATTTTCTTCTCCACTTCAAACAAAAGAGAAAACCCCCTCCAAGTCTCTCCTTCACCTCAACCTAAACCCTAGCTCCAAGAACTCCACAAGATCTCCACCACCAGCTCAAGCTTCTGATTTGGAGCTCGGTTCGTAGCCCTCTTCGTCGCCAAGGATCGCTTGGGAGCTATTCGTCGACACCCCTCTTCCCGGACTCGTAGAACTTCAATCAAGCCTTTCCTAGTGAGTATCTTTACTCACCAAGACATGTTCCATTCCTAGTATACATGTATCCCCATATCTTGTGCTCACATGTCATAAAAATCACATTTTTACCATCAAGAACAACCCCCATGTTCTGTTCTGTAAACTGCCCCGACCACTATTAGTCGACTTGACCTAGAACCTAGTCGACTAGAACACTTAGCTGAAACTTAACTTTCTGGAAAAACACAGTATTAGTCGACTTACCCCAAATATTAGTCGACTAATCTTCCCTGGAAACAAATCTCAACTCTCTGGAAATCACTATTAGTCGACTCCTGAATCCACCTAGTCGACTAACCCTTCCTGAACCAGAAAACCCCAACTTTCTGTATCACAGACTTAGTCGACTTAAGTATCTGTTAGTCGACTTGACTCTTCTATTAGTCGACTACTCCCTTGACCCTAGTCGACTAACATTTCCTGAATCAGAAACCCAACTCTCTGTTACACAGTTTTAGTCGACTGTACCCTACTGTTAGTCGACTAACCCTTCTATTAGTCGACTACTCTCTTGACCTAGTCGACTAACTTGTCTGATTGTTATAGTTGATTCCTATCTAAACTTTGGATCTTATGCTTGGTTCAGGTATTTGTATACAGTGCTTCATGACTCGTTACTTGGTGTATATTACTTCTAGTACTCCATAATCCATGTTTATGTATTGCCCTGTAATTGCTTGTTTCATTCTTATACTTGTGCCTTGCAGTGATATTATTGCTTCTTTATTTTATACCATGCGTGGCAGACCTTCGAGGTCGTGAACCCTGTTTACTTCTATGTTTCCTCTTGCCTTGCTATGATCCAGACACGTCAGTACATGTTTTCCTTTAACGCATGTATCACCTGACATTCACACTTTACTAGACCTCTTGTTATGTCTTGACTGACCGGCCTATTATCAATCTATTGTTATGTTTATTGCTTGTGATATATCACCACCTTGTCATGCTATCCTTTAAAACCAAGCATGATACACTTGACCTTTGATTATCTTGTTTACGGGGACCCTGCCTTATTTTATGGAACTAAGTGCCACACCATACTCGGTGGGGGCCACCTCTAGAATCCACTCCCTCAGAACAAAGTGCCACACCATACACGGTGGGGCCACCTCTTGAATCTGTAGGGCTATTACTGTTATAATTATTTATTCCCGTAACTGATAATTATGTTAATAAGCTACAACTTGTGTGGGTATGGGAGAAGTGATGGATGCCGGAATGATACCTTGCTTATGGTGATGGATATGATATATACGGCGGAAAGTTGTAGTGGGACTTAGGGCCCACACGATTACCTATAGGGGGACTTTGGGCCTCCAAACCGGTCCCAGGTGGTGGGGAAACCGTTGGGCCACTAAACTGGTCCCGGTGTATGAGTGCCACTATAAGAGGTGATATCAGTTCTCCATCTACTTCCGTTACAACCTCGAATAGCTTATATATGGATGTATGTGAGTTGGGATCGATACCGAGGACACATACCTAGATATATGGGTTAGGCGAGTAATAATAATAATAGATGTCAGTTATGTTCTCTGTTATAGTTACCGTTATGTGTACCAGCTATGATTCCTGTCTTAGTTCCCATTACGACTCTTATTTACTTGTCGTGATTCCAGTGATGATTCCGGTTATTGGATTACGTCTTTCTCATTATGATTCATGTCTTCTTGTTATGTATTCTCGTTATGATTATAGTATGATTTGCAACTCTGATTCTATATGCTTGGATTACTGTGGCATGAGATAGAGGTATATAGATGAGGGTTCCTTGTTTGGATTATTCCTTCGATGTACTAGTCTCATGGGACCGTGACCTAAGTATATACAATCACTTTTGCTTGTAATCAGCTTTACTTGTATTCCGTTTTATGATTATGTTATATCCGTCCTTACATACTATACTTGTGTTCTAATCCCTATTCATGTTTCTTAGCCACTTGGCTGTAGTTCATTTACTGTTGTATGTCTTGATTCCTTGGATTTGCACATTCAGATTCTGAAGCTGGATTGAAGTGGAGTTATCCACCATAGATCGAGCTTTCCTTTTGAGCAGGCGGCCTAGCTCCAGATCCTTGTGTCAGGCTCCTTTTGACTCACGGGAACTTCATCCTACTCGTGAGCATTTTGTCTTCTTATTGTATACTTGACTTTTGGACTTGTTATGATAAAAGACATATGTAACATGTAATGTTTATCATACTGTGATGACTTTGTATTGTACCTTTTTGTTGGCATATGTGTGTATACCACGCTTTGTATTGCACTCTGATCCTTTCTTGCTTGTACTTTTATGCTTAGCGTATATACGTGGGGGCACTCTCTGACCTACGTATATACGTCGCAGTGACGTCCCCGTATCCGTGGAATCGGGCGTTACAGGTTGGTATCAGAGCTTAGGCTCTCCCACCTATAGTACAATCAAGCGGCAAATTCTAGTAATTGCTAATGCCAACTACAATGTACAAAGTCATCTAGTCCTTCTTGATTCTACGTCTGGTCCTCCTTGATTTCTTCTTTCATATCCTGAAGTCCTTCCATTCCATTTCCAGCTCCTTCCAGTCTATCCATACCTAGTATCGATGGAGAGGAGATCGGGTCGCAGCAACTCTGGATCAGCATCGAATGGAGCAGCGGGGGAGAATGTCGATATATTGAGGGTATCCAGATGATGATGGAGAACCAGCAGCAGCAGACCGAGCTTCTCCGGCAAGAGATAGCAGCACCCAAGGAACAGAGGCCGGGGAACATATCAGATTTCAGGAGACTGCAGCCAGCCATATTTACAGGAGGAGAGAAACCATTGGATGCTGAACAATGGTTGACGGATACCACAGATCTGCTAAATGCAGCCAGGTACCAAAGGAGACCAAGTGGAGGTTGCCAAGATTCAATTGAAGGATATAGCCAGGACTTGGTGGCTAGCAGAGGAGGCCAGATTGGAGAAGCCTGTCACTTGGGACACGTTCTCCAAGAGTTTCTACAGCAGATTCTTCCCTGCCACTGCTCAGAAGGACATGGAAGAGCAATTCATCAGACTTCAGCAAGGGAACAAGTCCGTGGATGAGTATGCCGCGGAGTTCTCAGATTGAGCCGCTTTGCCCCGTATATGGTGACGGATGAAGAGAAGCGGCAAGCAGATTTCAACAGGGATTACAGATGGACCTACAAGTATTCTTGATGCCCCAACAGCTGAAGACATATTCAGAGGTTCTCACCATAGCTCGAGAAGTAGAGCGTGGACTGGAGAAGAAGAAGGAGAATCAGATGAAGAGCCAAGCCAAGAAGAGGCCATTTGAGTTGATGGATGAGGAGGATGCAGATAGGGCAACCAAGGCCCAGTGATTAAGAGACCATTCCAAACTCCTCTTCCCCAGATCACAAGCAATTTCTGCCACAGGCCCGGACATTTTAAGAGAGATTGTCGAGCGGCCAAGGGTTTATGTTTAGCATGTGGGTCAGGGAGACATATGCTAAGGGATTGCCCACACAGGAAGTTTGGACATGTGGCACCAGTCAGACCGGCTCTTCCAGCTCCAGCACGTCCAGCTCCAGCACTTCCAGCGCCGCCACTGAGGAGGAACCCTGAACCTGTTGATCGAAGAGTTCCACTTCCACCCCAACGGTATGATCATCAGTATAGGGGAATGAGACCGAGGGCAGATCAGAGGAGAGGTCAAGTTCACATCATGGCAGCAGAGGCCTCGGATGATGCAGCAGAGTGGGAAGACCAGTATCCAGACCAGGAGCCCTGAGGACGTCATGGTAACCACTACCCCATTTCTTGTATTTGAGTTGATTATCTTTCTTAATATTTCTTTGTCATCTCATCATTGTTCATTCTGGTCCTTCCTGTATTCATCCTATCCCCTGTTTTGGTTTTATGAAGCCCTTATTCGTGCCCTTGTCCCCTTCGTGTTCAATTTATCCCCTTAACGAAATTGCGAGGACGCAATTTTTTGTAAGGTGGGTGGATTGTAATACCCGTTCCCGGAATACGTACTTAGTTGCGTATTCAGATTTTCGATTGTATTTTTCGATTTGTTTCCTGTATTTATTCTGTATTATGAATTCCTTATATGATTGTTTTGCCTTGAATTTGGATCGGTGAACTCGGAGTCAGCCTTTGTCTGAGCCGGGGACTCGATCTCAGGGTTTACTTGTTTTAGACATTCTGGTTATCCGATTCAACCGATTTTAGTTTAAACATCGTTTTCCAATATTTTGGATTTTCTATGATTTTCTGGAATTTTCTGTGATTAAATTGAATTTCTTCAAAACCGGTGTCGGCCAGTACCGCTGACCGATTCCTAGATTTTTAATTCTCAAATTGTTTGGAATTTCATGATGATCCTTTAGACATAATTACTTAGAATCATATTTCTTATTTACATTCTTTTTCTGAGAATTTTAGGATTTTATGAAAATTCCAACGGAGTCGGTAGGTAACTGATTCCGGGATTTTTAATTTCAAAACTATAAAGTATTTCTTCAAACGGATTTCACTATTGGTCTTTATATATTATTATTGATTTTGATAATTATTTCGAGTCGTTCCGAGATACTTGAATTTCGGACGATTCTGGCATTTTCCGAATTGATTTCCACATCTTTGACTTTAACCCAGGTATCAGTCTTTTCATCAGTTTCATCTTGAGTCCAAGAGAAAATATCTTCTCTTTATTAATTCTTTTCCTTTTCCTTTTTCTATTTTCCTTTCCTTTTTCTCCAAGACAAATGGATTTTTCCAATTTTCAAAATTCCAAAACCCTTTCCAAAATTCTAAATTCCTTTTCTTATTTCACCAACTCCCACCTACCCCATTAAATGCACTTCTCTCTCTCTCCCCCCATGGCCGGCCAAGTGGCCAAGGTGAGGGGCACATCACCTCCTCCCTTTTGCAAGAACACCCCTTCCTCCTATCCTAATTTCACTCCCTATACAAAATCCCAATCATATATATATTTTCCCTTTACACTTCACTCCATTTTCTTCTCCACTTCAAACAAAGAGAAAACCCCCTCCAAGTCTCTCCTTCACCTCAACCTAAACCCTAGCTCCAAGAACTCCACAAGATCTCCACCACCAGCTCAAGCTTCTGATTTGGAGCTCGGTTCGTAGCCCTCTTCGTCGCCAAGGATCGCTTGGGAGCTATTCGTCGACCACCCTCTTCCCGGACTCGTAGAACTTCAATCAAGCCTTTCCTAGTGAGTATCTTTACTCACCAAGATATGTTCCATTCCTAGTATACATGTATCCCCATATCTTGTGCTCACATGTCATAAAAATCACATTTTTACCATCAAGAACAACCCCCATGTTCTGTTCTGTAAACTGCTCCCCGACCACTATTAGTCGACTTGACCTAGAACCTAGTCGACTAGAACACTTAGCTGAAACTTAACTTTTCTGGAAAACACAGTATTAGTCGACTTACCCCAAATATTAGTCGACTAATCTTCCCTGGAAACAAATCTCAACTCTCTGGAAATCACTATTAGTCGACTCCTGAATCCACCTAGTCGACTAACCTTCCTGAACCAGAAAACCCCAACTTTCTGTATCACAGACTTAGTCGACTTAAGTATCTGTTAGTCGACTTGACTCTTCTATTAGTCGACTACTCCCTGACCCTAGTCGACTAACATTTCCTGAATCAGAAACCCAACTCTCTGTTACACAGTTTTAGTCGACTGTACCCTACTGTTAGTCGACTAACCCTTCTATTAGTCGACTACTCTCTTGACCTAGTCGACTAACTTTGTCTGATTGTTATAGTTGATTCCTATCTAAACTTTGGATCTTATGCTTGGTTCAGGTATTTGTATACAGTGCTTCATGACTCGTTACTTGGTGTATATTACTTCTAGTTACTCCATAATTCCATGTTTATGTATTGCCCTGTAATTGCTTGTTTCATTCTTATACTTGTGCCTTGCAGTGATATTATTGCTTCTTTATTTTATACCATGCGTGGCAGACCCTTCGAGGTCGTGAACCCTGTTTACTTCTATGTTTCCTCTTGCCTTGCTATGATCCAGACACGTCAGTACATGTTTTCCTTTAACGCATGTATATCACCTGACATGCCACCACTTTACTAGACCTCTGTTATGTCTTGACTGACCCGGCCTATTATCAATCTATTGTTATGTTTTATTGCTTGTGATATATCACCACCTTGTCATGCTATCCTTTAAAACCAAGCATGATACACTTGACCTTATGATTATCTTGTTTACGGGGACCCTGCCTTATTTTATGGAACTAAGTGCCACACCATACTCGGTGGGGGCCACCTCTAGAATCCACTCCCTCAGAACAAAGTGCCACACCATACACGGTGGGGGCCACCTCTTGAATCTGTAGGGCTATTACTGTTATAATTATTTATTCCCGTAACCTGATAATTATGTTAATAAGCTACAACTTGTGTGGGTATGGGAGGAAGTGATGGATGCCGGAATGATACCTTGCTTATGGTGATGGATATGATATATACGGCGGAAAGTTGTAGTGGGACTTAGGGCCCACACGATTACCTATAGGGGACTTTGGGCCTCCAAACCGGTCCCAGGTGGTGGGAACCGTTGGGCCACTAAACTGGTCCCCGGTGTATGAGTGCCACTATAAGAGGTGATATCAGTTCTCCATCTACTTCCGTTAACAACCTCGAATAGCTTATATATGGATGTATGTGAGTTGGGATCGATACCGAGACACATACCTAGATATATGGGTTAGGCGAGTAATAATAATAATAGATGTCAGTTATGTTCTCTGTTATAGTTACCGTTATGTGTACCAGCTATGATTCCTGTCTTAGTTCCCGTTACGACTCTTATTTACTTGTCGTGATTCCAGTGATGATTCGGTTATTGGATTACGTCTTTCTCATTATGATTCATGTCTTCTTGTTATGTATTCTCGTTATGATTATAGTATGATTTGCAACTCTGATTCTATATGCTTGGATTACTGTGGCATGAGATAGAGGTATATAGATGAGGGTTTCCTTGTTTGGATTATTCCTTCGATGTACTAGTCTCATGGGACCGTGACCTAAGTATATACAATCACTTTTGCTTGTAATCAGCTTTACTTGTATTTCCGTTTTATGATTATGTTATATCCGTCCTTACATACTATACTTGTGTTCTAATCCCTATTCATGTTTCTTAGCCACTTGGCTGTAGTTCATTTACTGTTGTATGTCTTGATTCCTTGGATTTGCACATTCAGATTCTGAAGCTGGATTGAAGTGGAGTTATCCACCATAGATCGAGCTTTCCTTTGAGCAGGCGGCCTAGCTCCAGATCCTTGTGTCAGGCTCCTTTTGACTCACGGGAACTTCATCCTACTCGTGAGCATTTTGTCTTCTTATTGTATACTTGACTTTTGGACTTGTTATGATAAAAGACATATGTAACATGTAATGTTTATCATACTGTGATGACTTTGTATTGTACCTTTTTGTTGGCATATGTGTGTATACCACGCTTTGTGTTGCACTCTGATCCTTTCTTGCCTGTACTTTTATGCTTAGCGTATATACGTGGGGGCACTCTCTGACCTACGTATATACGTCGCAGAGAAGTGACGTCCCGTATCCGTGGAATCGGGGCGTTACAAAAAGTGTTGATTGTTTGGGCTCCACTTTGAGCCAATGTGCTTTGAATCATACACGCTTGGAATCCTTGGTTCGCAAGAAACAAGCTCCATCTTTGCATGCACACTCTCACGGCATACACATGCTTCCCACGGTCACCACCATCACATGTATGCTCATGTGTACACTTGTACACATTGTGGTCGAAAAGGCCACCTTGCTAAATTTTGCTATGATCGTTTACATATTGAAAATTTAGCAAATAATCTTGTTTGGGTTAGGAAAGATACTAACCCCTATGGACCCAAAAGAAAATGGGTACCAAAGACCACCCCTAAAATTTTTGATGTAGGTGTGGGCTCTCGCATCACGTGAGAGTAGCGGTGCCTTGAAGTGGATGCGTTCCGTGCTTAAAAGAAAACAAATTTGGATGCATCACTTTCAAGAGAAGTTTGGTGGAGGAGGACCTCCATTGGTTTGGAGAACTAGAGAGGTGCCCTCATCGGTTTTGGTATCGATCTCTGACCCCCGTTTACATTTGCATGCTTTTCATGTTCATCATTTTATAGCATGTCATGTTTCATTGTTCATTATGATTATGCCATGTGATTTAGATTAGTGATATACATGTTTAGTTACTTGAGACACCCATGGACCTATCTTTGTGTTCTCACCTTGTTTTTAAACTAATATGTATGTCTTAGATCTAATGCATGTGCATGTACATAATGATCATATGTGTGTTTATGATTTTTGTTTTGTTTTGATGTTTATAGCTTATTATGTTAAATACCATGATTCTTAGATCATTGACATGCATGTATAGCTTATGAGATCACCCGTGTTTATATGGACCCATATATTGTGTTCTCACCATTTGTTTAGTTATTATGCACATCATAGCTCTAATAGTATGAGGATTTACATAATGATCATGTTTATGATTTTCATGTTGATTTATGTCCCGTTTTACGCCTCACATTTTGAATATACGTTTAAATGTTAGTTTTCATTAAGACTATAATTTATACTTGTATATGTAGTGGGCCACAAATAAATCTTTATATATGTTTGTACTTGGATGCTTATTTGTACCCATTAGATGTTCTAGTATAGTCTAGTCGTGATGATTCATGCATTCTAACCTATATTCCCATTTTGGATATGTTTTTAAGATCATGTGTTTTCACTTCATGTATATGTCTACTTTGTCAAACTTTAAGATATACATGTATACCTCTTGAGTCATTTTCTTTTCATGCAAAACTTTATTATGGACTCAAATTGTGTTTAGGGATATGTATGTATACTTTTTGTGTTGTCAAAACATACATATGCCTTGAAGTATAATTAGTTTTATTGAAAATTTTAGATTTTCATGTTTTATGTTTTAAGGAATATCTTAATTGAGCTTAATTGAATATTTTCATGTTGATATGTGTCACATTATACTTGTACACTCACTTTATTAGTTTATTCATGATTTGTTTTCATGAGACTATGATACGGGCTTTATGGACTTTGAGTGTTTAGTGATCCTGTGATTTACATGTGTTTCATGAAAAATAATTTTGTTTTTATTATTTGCTTGAAGGATTTCGTACTAGTTTAAAAAATTTCCTTTAAGTAGTTCGTATACTTCACTATGGTAGAGATTTTCAACCATACTCTATTTTCAAACCTATTTTTGAAAACCCCTACCTTCGAAGGGTGGTTGGATGGGAGATCATACTCATGTATGCCTTATAGTGAAAATCATTTTAAACTTGAACATGATTGGGAGGCTAGATTATATGAGATATACACTTGATATTATTGTTGTTTCAATTGGTATCATTGGATTCCTTCAATTGGTATCAATATTGACATTTCTTGTATTCTCATATATATTTTTATATATGTATGCTTGCACTTCAAAGAATATCAATTTCAATTGGTATCTAATTTTCATACATATTATGTTTTTATTTGTACTTATTATATTCATATATCTTAGAGCACAATTTTGATCATGAAAAAGCTTGTTATTATAATGACTATCTTATTTCAATTGACTAGTTTTCAATTGGTATCCATATACAAGCTTTGCATGTTTTTATTTGGTAATTCATAAAGAGGGAGAAAAATTGTATTTCATCTTTCAATTGGTATTTGATTTCCACTCCCATACTTTATGATTGAAAATTTCAATTTGGTATTATATGTTCAAAATGAAAAATATTTACAATTGGTATCAAAATCCTTGTTTAGAAATGCAAAATTTGTTATGTTTAATTTCAATCCTTGTTTAAGATTGTTTTCTTATAATTGGTATCAATGTTTTTATGTTTCCTTTCAATTAGTATCAAGATGCTCTACTTTGAAAATTTTTTTAATTGATATCTTAATTGATTGTCACCCCTTATTTACATAATTTGTGTTTTAGACAAAAAGGGGAGAACATTGTTTTATTGCTTTTAAACCCTTTATTGTTTCTTTGTTTCGAACAAAAAGGGGGAGAAGAATGTTTTTGTTTTTACTTGGACCCCTTTGTTGATGATTGACAAAAAGGGGAAGAAGTATTTGAGTTTATATGCATGTTTTATATACATGTTTTGTTTTATTTATTGGTTTGTCGTTTAATTGTTTAATTAGAGTTTAATTGTTTAATTAGTATCAAGAGCATTACTTAAGAACATGTTTTTATTGTATCAAGAGTTTATTGGTATCAAGAGTTTATTGTTATCAAGAGCACGTTTTATGCATGATGCATTTCATATGTTTGGCATCTAGAGCATGTTTTGTTTTTGAACATTTCATTAGGTATCTAGAGCCTTTCATTGTTTTTGAATTGTCATTCATTGCATATTTATGTTTATTTGTTTTATGCATGAGTTAAGGGGGAGTTTCTTTGAAGCTTAACTTTAATCCATGCATATATAACTCCATGAGTTTTGTCATCATCAAAAAGGGGGAGATTGTTGGCCCAGAGGCCTTCCACTCTAGTTTTGATGATGATTAACTCATGTAGTTATGTGTACTAATAATCTTGTGATTTTAGTTTCAGATCATTAATCAAGTTATTAGTAGGTGATTAGCTTCAACAAGATGATTGGAAGCTTTCACATGTTGGTTCAAGAGCCCGAGCGTCAAAGATCATATATAGCACTTGCTCTGTGGATCAAAGAGTTTTGGATCGAGTCGGCTTGGAGACGGCGCTCTACAAGAAGACATCGGTACCATAGTTTAGTTTTGTGTTTAGATCCAAATTATAAAGATTAGAATAGTATGATATGCTCAAGTTCACAACACACACGTTTCATGTTTTGAATATTGGTTTTCGGTTTTTCCGTTTTGGTTTAACCGATCTTGGTTTCATCAATAGATAAATCAAAACAAGTTTAAATGGTTTATGTATAGTAGATTCATTCTATATACATACATGCTTCAACTTCTTAGACAAACTTAGTTTGATAGTCTATTTCATGTATTTTATGTTTTGGTATTTCTAACAAAACATATTTTAGAATTAAAGTCAAAAACATGGATACATATATGTTTCATGTATATAGGATTATATCCATATACATCATGCCTAAATGTTGTTTAATATCATGTTTTTGTATTTGGATAAGTTTTGGACAAAGTGTATTTTCAATTCAAAAATCCAAGTTTTAGAAAATACAGTTTTTAGTTTTTGGCAAAATTTCTATAACACAAAAATAGTTCAAAATGTTTGAGATTTGTGTTAAACATTTTAACACAAGTCTGTATTTTAATGAAAAATGAGAAAACTATTTTTGTGAAATTTTAGAGATTTTATGAGAATTTTTAAGTCTTTAAAAACCAAGTTTTTTTCCAGAACTACAGCTGCCAGGCTAGGCCGGTCGACCGACGTGCACGGATACGTGCACGCTGGCTACCCCTTGATCCGGTCGACCGCAACGGTCGACCGACTGAGAGCAGGGTGCTCTCTGTTTGCCCCGGCCGACCGAGCGTCGACCGGATAGAGAGCGTTGCTCTCTGTATCTGGGACGGTCGACCGTACGGTCGACCGGTTGCTGCCAACGTTCAAAATGTGACCGTTGGACGGTCGACCGACCGGTCGACCGGTAGTTCATATTTGGCAGGATCTACTGCCAACGGCTAGTTTTCCAAATGGCCTATAAATACCCCATTGGAAAGAGTTTTTCTCTAAGATTTTTTGTGCGAATTTTTCCTGACTCTCTAGTGTTTTCACAGCAATCAAAAGAAGTTTTGGGCTTTAATTGAACAATCTATTTGATGTTGCTAGGGTTTGGAAAATCAAGAAAGGGTTTTTGGGAAAAGATTTTGATTCAATTTCTTCATCTGGTTTCTAGTTTTTCCCAAATATTTTCTTTGAGTTTTTAATTTCCAATCCTTTGGTTTTCTCTACACTTGAGCTACATCTACTATCTCTTTCTATAGGATCTTTGTGTGGGAAAGAAATTGTTTGTGGTTGTTGTTTAGACCACCAAGTTGAAAACCCTATCTTTACTTGGCTTTGTGTCTTTCCCTCATTGTGTTGAGGAGGTTGTGCATTTGGGTTGTATCCCTCAAGTGGTGAGGTGATCCTTGTGTTGCTTTGTGATAATCCCTCAAGTTGTGAGGTGATTGTTTGTTGACTTGGAGTTGTGCCTCAAGGAGGAGGTTGTGTTTGTAAGGAGAGGAGTTGGGTACTCCTTGTAATTGTTATTGCCCCAAATCCTCGGTGGAGGTTCCCTTTGTGGGAGTCCTTTGTGGACAAGCTAGTGGACTTAAAATCCTTCTGTGTGAAGGCGGGGATGTAGAGCTGGGTGCTCGAACCTCGAAAAATATCTTGTTATTTGCGCTTGATCCCTTGGCTCTTACTCTCTCTATATTGTGCCTTGCATAAATTCATATTGTTCATTCATAATTATTTGCTTGGCTTGTTTGAGTGTGCATCTCTTGTTAATTGCAATTAGTTTTAAATTCCGCATTAAGTTCACTAGATTAGCATCATCACCTATTCACCCCCCCTCTAGGTGATTTTCATCCTCATCACCACCAATGAGTACACTAAAGGGTTTAGTCATTACCTTTGCAACCCGGTTTTCTAAGAATTGCAAAAATACGGTCATCTTAACCTTCCATATGGAAAAGTTAAGGCCATCAAACTTGGGAGAGTCTTAATACCTTCGGCCATTTTTATTATAGTGAATAAAAATAAAATTGTGAATGAAGTAATTAGCAAATAGGATCTCTCTAAGGTGATTAAGCGAAAATCTAGAGATCAAGGCTCTGATATCAATTGAAATACACCTAAAGGGGGTGAATAGGTATTATGCTAATTAAATGCAAGTTAAAAACTACTTATGATGTACCAGTCACTCAAAATAAGAATTGAAGCCGAATTCCCTGTGAAGGGCTCTAGAACTTCCCTTCTTAATTCCTCTAGATTATGAGTTGAGGTGTTTAATTGTCTCCTTGTTGAGATGAGTATAGACCGATAATATAGGTGACTAAATGAAAGCAAGAATAGTATGCAAAATGAACAGCCACACAAGTATGAATAATAAAAAGCAATAGAAAGTAAGGCACAATCAATCACAAACACAAAAAATTTGTTCCGAGGTTCGAGCCACCACTCTAAGTCCCTGCCTTCACTACTATGAAGGATTTCACTAACCACTAAGGGATCTTCCACAAAGGGACCTTACGACAAAGAATTATAATTCGGTCTATACAAGACTGAAGTACACAACTCCACCACTCAACTCTCTACACAAGAGGTAGCACAAAGTCAATTGAGGTTATAAAACTCTTGGTGATCAAACAAGATCACAAATACTCTCTCTTACAACTTTCTATAGAGTAGAATATGAAGTGCAGCTCGAGGACTTAAATGAGAGAAGAAATTCAGTTAGAAAGAGTTTAAGAGATTTAAAACTAACTGAAAATAGCTTTGAAAAGATTGAACTTGAAAATTGGAAACTAGAAAAACTTTTCTCTTTTGAAATAATCTTAGAGTTTTTATGAAAACTTGTAAACTTGTGTTTTGAAAACCAAAACCAATGACTCATATATATAGACAATAGATAAATACTATTAGTTAAGCATACCAGGTCACTTGGGGTAAGATTTGACCCATAGAAACTAAAAAATGCCTGTTGGAATTCACTAAAAACTAAACAGATTCAAAAACTAGCAGTTATGCAGTCTTGGCAGCCTGTCGGTCGACCGGCCCGGTCGACTACCAGCTCAAAACCAAAATAGAGCAGTTGGCTCGGTCGACCGCCCGGTCGACCGAGAAATAGTTCAAAAGAGGAAAACTATGGGGTCGGAGAGTGAAACTCTACCATTCGGTCGATTCCCGGTCGACCGCAAGGGTTAGCGGTCGACCACTCGGTCGACCAATAACGTGCACAAACGTGCACACCCCCTTGGCCAAAAGCTCGGTCGACCGTGCGGTCGACCGTTTTGGCCTGACATAGGCACGGTCGACCGCACGATCGGCTGACTTAAGCCTAAAATGCTTTTTCTTAATATTTTTGAGTTTCAAACAATTTTCAAAATATTTTTTATTGGTTTATAAGTTGTATAACATTGTATAAGCAATGAAATACATGTTCTAAATGTGATATAAAAATTTGAAAAAAATTCGGAGACTTGTATCAAAACCAAACATGTAAAATATCAATACTAATAAAACTTGTATTTTTGAAATCGTGTATTTTTATGTGTGTAACTTCTTAAGCATCAAAAGTATATTCTACAGTTTAACAAACTATTTTCTTACAAGGCTCTAGGTGACTACAAGTATCTTCAAACATGCTTCTCTATTAGCGACGTCGAGAGCATTGAGCTTCAATCTCGTACTTGAATACCCATGAGTTTTCAACGCCTTCTTTAAGAGGAAAAAAATTTCTTGAATCTTTTAGAACCCTGAAATATATTTTAACACTTGAACTTGATTAGTACCAAATAACCACATACATTTTGTTATCATCAAAATTATATACCGATGATTGTAACCTTGGGCCAACAAAGAGCTGAGTGTAGAATCTCTACCTCCCCTTCGGGTTCCTTCCTACTATTTATGGATGAGGTAAGCTGGTTAGGTCATTAAGAGTTTCCTAAGCTGGACGTCAGAATTCTTTCAGACAAAGGCTCTGGTTATCTTATTGCCCTTAAGGAAGAATCTGGTATCCTATTCGACTCTGGGTCTTGCTCGATTACCATTCATGGTCGACATAAATGGCAGTTGGTCGAATATACTCTAATAGTATTATACTAATCTCCAATTAGCGACGTACCAAATAAAAATCCCGAGTGATGAATAACTCGATCAAGATTTCTACTAAGAAACAGTGAAAAATATCCAGAGTCTTGTGATAGATATCTGCATAATCTTTGATTATCAAAGAATGCCATAGAAAATCATTGTTCCATTTAAGACAATCCTTGATCAAAAGAGAATGTCAATTCTGAGAGAACTCCTCAATCGTTCTTTAGAAAGAGAGAATAATAATGATACTTGATCTCCACTAGAAAGATAATATGTATAGATGAATAGAAAAATAATCCTTTCTCGCACAAGTGATAATCCTCGATTATCGTTTGAGTGAAGAGAGAATGTCAGCAATAAAATTCTTAACCATCAATTTTTTTTTTGTTGTTGTCGTCCTGAGATTTATTGATCTTTTCTGCCTTTGGAAAATCAAAATTAGGATCTTCATTCTATAATATGATCTCATCCAAAAACAGGGGATTGAGGGAGTAACCCATCTTTCACTAACTCCAGCTTTCCATTTTTTGCTTTCTATTGTATTGCTAATCAGAATTTTTGAAACAAGAGAGGATCAACCTGCATACTCTTCGATAGGGAGTAAATGCATATAGAATTCTTGTTTGACAAATCATCATGGAACATAACATAATTAGATCAAACATCTTCGTAGTTCGAACATCCTTTCATGAGTTGCTCGAAGTATATCTGTTTGTATGTTGCTCGAAAGGATATCTGTTCTTAATCTGCTCGAAAGAACCCCATTTCACAAGTGTACTAGATTGCATTACTAGAGATTTTTGATCATCAATCGAAAAGAAAATATGATGAAGTTATTTGTCTTTATATTAGCCTAAGTCTTTTTAACTTAGGTCTTAATGAAATCAACCTTAATCGAACATTACACAACATCCTCAAATCAACAGCAGGGTAAGACATCTTTCCTTCTACCTCGTTGGCCACCCTGATGAGAAAATATGGCGATCTTACTTCAACCGAGCTCTTCGTAACCTTTCAGATAATATACGATGTTGGCCGCTAGGGTTTTGATCTTTTCAACTCAATAAGCTATTTTAGTAGAACAAAATAAACCATATTTTCAAGCATGAAAGTAATCATATATTCTTCATGAGAAATTTTTGGATGATAGCCACTATTTCATCGAAAATTGTTCGAAATGGGACAGGGAGTGTAGGATGCTCGACCTGCACTCTAGAACTGAGGAAATGAGTGTTGAGTAGCTTTTTGTGCTAAGGAGTGTAATCGTATTTGCCTAGATAATTCTTTTGAGACATGCAGTTACTCGACCTGAGTGATTCTTTTGGGGTAGGGAGTAAAATTTTACTCGACCAGAGTTGATAACTCTACTTGCTGCCATCTTGCAAGGAGTGTAATGGACTTAGGAGATTAGGTTGTTTTGTAACGACACCTTACTATCCTAAGCCTCTTCATCCCCTGCGTCATTCTGGCAGAAATTGATTTACTGGTGGGACTGAGTTGTTAATAAATGGAGCTCAACCGACTCGAGCCTCTTCACCTCATCATTCCAGGTGGAATGTTTAATAATTTTTGCTTGTTAGACATATTGGCAACTGCTTGTTTTTCTGAGGACCCCCAATCCCATGGCGAGTATGCTCGACTACTTAAGATTGGGTTGCTGTTCGAGGCGAAACCTGCACAGAAAAATAATGTTTAGAGTTGATAGATAGAGAGTGTTAGGATTCCTCAATATTATTACTATAGTAAATTTCTATGCGGGTCGTGATCCACAAAGAGAGACTGCGATGAAAGCGTTTCAGCAATCTTTTTAAGTTTAATAAAATCGATTAAAACATTTCTTCTTAGTTTTTAAAAAGAAAAGAAAGAGTTATATTAGAAGAGGAGAAGATAAAAGAAGAAAGATGGTGTTGGAATTTTAGTTGAAAGAAGATCTATGTTAAAACAGAAAGAGTTGGTTTTTTTTAAAGTATTTTAAACTAAAAAATGAAAAGAAAAAAAGAAACTTTACTTACCTTTTTGGTTGAATACTTATCTCTGATCGTTGGCAAAGGTTTACCTTGGATTGGAGGTGATTAGCGCATAGACCCTAAGATCTGATCTTGTTCCCGTTCATATTACATCATAAAAAACTTCGGGGAGCAAGTATGAAATAATACGGACATAAAGAAGGAATCCATCATCACGAAGTATCGGTGGTACTCTCAAAGGCAAGGCTTATTCTGATGTTATAGATTCATATGGATAGCACTTCAAGCAAAAAAAAAATAAAAAGAAGAATAAAGCGAAAGATAAACTTTGATAAATTGAAAAATAATGAAAGAAAAGAAAAAGTTTACACTGGTTTCACTCTCAATACAATCTTCCTCTCCTTTTCTCATTAATCTTTTCTCTGATCTATGTTTACAAAAAAAGCAGAAATTACATAAGAATAAAGAAGAAAGACCTAAGTTAAACTAGAACGAAAATCTTAATCCTAACTCTCTGCTAGAGTGGTACCCTTTTGCCTTCTGAGAAATAAAAAGGGGGAGAAAGTATACAGATAGGAGCAAATTTTCCCCAACTGTCTCAACCAAGCCGTGAAACCATGACTTTCGCCGCGTTTTTGCGGCCAAGATCTAGTCGTTGGGTCAGTTCCGGTGTGCGTGGATCTCCCTCGTTTAGATACACCTTTGTATACTGATAGAATTCTCTCTAAACTTTTGGATTCAATCTTATCTTCATTGATTCTTCAGCTAACTGAATAAATTCTCAAAAATCCAATTTAACTGAACTAGGTCTGGGATTATCATTTCTTTCTCTATTAAATTGCACTTGCACAAATTTGACATTATGACAAGTTAATTACAGAGTTTATTATACAATAAATATGAGAATGTAGTAATAGATTATGCAATATATGTGTACAATCACACTCCTACACTTATTTTTTACTCGTTCTCGAGCAAAACAAATAAAATAAAAAGAAAATTAGAGCTAAACAATCTAACTCACTTTCGTAAGAATCACGGTTGTACTTAGCACGTGCAACAAGTCGTTAAACCTCTAAGTTACCCTTAGAGTATGAGATTTATCTCGTGAGAGTTTTCAGTGAATTACACCCACAAAATTCATAAAGGAAATAAAAAACAAAGTGTTAGAATTTTGAAAAAACGTATTTTTAAAAGGTGAGAAAATATTTGAAGAATTTTTGCAAAAATCAAGGAATTTATAAGTCATAGGAATACTAAACTATTCATTCTTAAACATAGTCTTTATTCAAAAACTTGTTATCAAAAAAGATAAGGATCAGAACCGTATTTCTCATCTTGTCTATTATTTTACCCTAATTCATATGCACTTTGTGACCGTGAATGTTTGACTAAGAATTTTTAAACTCTGACTCTTATTCCTTTTTTTTTTATTGCGGTAATATACCTTAATTCTATTAGGCTTTCTAATTGGCCCATGTAATGGGACTTTAGTCGGTGACTCCCAAACCGGACGGTCTTAGGGCACGAGTTGTGAAACACTCCAACGACTTAAGGACTCGAGTAAATAAGGCCACAAAACTAAGGATTTTATTTATAGTATGGACCACTTTTAGGCATGAATATTTATGCTTTATGAGGCACAAATACCCAGCTTAATGAGAGAATTTTATATTTTTTTTGTTTTTTTTCTTTTGTTCTTTTTTTATAAGACAAAAGAATTTTTGTTTTTGAGCTCTAAGTGTGTAAGTGTATAAAGTATGCATATTTCATCAAGGTAAAAATCATAAATTACTTTTTCAATTTTTCTTCTTAACCCGAAATTAAATAAATAATCTTATTTTGATCAAGTATAAGAAATCCTAATTATGATTTTTATTTCTTAAAATTAACTTAATTTCTTACAAAAATAGCCCAAAATATTATTTCTATTTTCAAAAAATTTAAAATAAAAGAATATGTGTGTGTACTTGTTCATTCCGAAAGGATTCGAGTCCGAATCCTTCCACTCAAATACCAACATCCGACATTCAAATGCAAAATCCACTCTATTGAAGTTGATCTATATTATTTAAAGTAATTAAAAATAAAAAATTATGTGTTTTGAATACTTTTTGCCCATCCATCAAGCGGCGCAAAATGGACGGCCGAAAGTAGTGAGTTAGTTAGATCTATGTCTTTAGACCTACAAATTCTCGATCCGGCTATTTGATCATGATCTAAACATTTTAAAACCCCTACCAACTAATTTTTGTTAGGTCTCAAATGTTCTACACCGTTAAACTAACCAAGTCACTATTTAGGCTGTCTGTTTTTCTCCTACTTGATGCATGGGCAAAAAGTATTCAAAATACTTGATTTTTGTTTTATAGATATTTGAAATAATATAGATCAACTTTTACAGAGTGGATCTTGTATTTGAATGTCGAATGTTTGTATTGAAAGGAACACCTAGAGGGGGGGTGAATAGGTGTTAGTGCTAATCTAAAACTAAATACAAAACTAAGTGCGCTAAATGCGGAAGCTAATGCAAATATTGCAAACACACTTAGTACAATCAACAAGTATAGCCGAATTCCCCGTGAAGGGCTCTGGACTAACTCCTCTTGATTCCCCTTGAATGGGTTGAGGTGCTATATGAAGCTCTTGTTGATTAGGTACAAGTGAGGCACGCACAAACAACCAAGCATATACAAGATATAGCAATGTGAATTATGCAAGGCACAACACAAGCAAATAGATATGATATGAAAATATGAATTATGCTCAACACAAGCAAATATGATATGAATGAAGTATGATACTTTGCACAAATGTAAAGAGAGAGAGTTTAGAGACAAGTGGATCAAACGCAAACACAATGATATGTTTCGAGGTTCGAGCACCCTTGCTCTACATCCCCGCCTACACCACCGGGTAGGATTTCCAATCCACTATACCGTCCACCGAGGACTCCCACCGAGGGAACCTTCACCGAGAAGGATTTTTACAACAATGGAGTACCTAACTCCTCTCTCAAACAAACACCTCCTCACACAAGAGGGGTAGGCCCTTATCCAAACAACCACAACAACCAACACCTCTACCGAAGAGGGTTTACAACCAAACTCCACCTCTCACTAGAGGGAGCAAACCAATCACCCGATCACCTCTACCAAAGAGGGATACAACAAGGATAAGGGTGTGTACAACAAGTGGTTCCAAAAGACCACAAACAATCTCTCTTTTCTTTTCTCTTTTTACACAAAACAAATGATCCTAATAGATTAGGATAGAAGATAGCTCAAGTGTGGAAACTAGGTATTTTTGGAAACAAGCAACAAAGAAAAAACTACTTGGGAAATCTCTTGAAGATGATAGAAAGTGAAATCCAATTCAATATCCCAAAAGCCTAATTTTCTTTGATTTTCCAAAAACCCAAAACAATAAAGATGAAATCTTTTTAGCACAAAAAACTATTTTGAAAACTTGTTTAAACACTAGAGAAACACTGATATTTTTCTTCTTGAAAATCTTGACAAAACAGCCCAAGAGATGGGGTATTTATAGCCCCCAAACAAAACTAGCCGTTAGAGCTGAGCTGGCAGCTCTGACAGGCAACGGTCGACTGGCCCGGTCGACCGCCAACGGTCGAAAATATGACCGTTGGGCAACTGCGGTCGACCGGCCCGGTCGACCGAAACAAACAGAGAGCACTGTAAGTGCCCCGGTCGACCCGAGCGGTCGACCGTCCCAGTGCCTCCAAACGTGCACAGATTTGTGCACGTCGGTCGACCGGCCCGGTCGACCGACTTCACCCAAGTCGACTAGGTCAGGTTGACTAGTCGACTGATTGAAGCCTGGAACAGAAATCTGGATCAGAAAAATAGTGTAAAATATTTTTTCTAAAAATCTTTTAACACTTTTAAAAATCACCAAAATAGTTTTATCATTTTATATGGAAACACAAACTTGTGATAAAAATTTCAAGACATATATCAATCATATCAATTTATTTTTGAGTCTTGCAAATTTTATCAAAAACAAAACTTGTATTTTTATCAAACTTGATTTTTCAACACATGAATAGGGATATCAAAATAAGTTTGTCTAGCAAGTTAAACCATGTATGTATATCTAGAATACATCTAATATACATAGAAATAAAGTAAACTTGTTTTGATCTACTATTCATGAAAACCAAATCCAAAACATGAAAACGTGTGTGTTTGTGCACTTGAGCATATCAACTATACTAAGCTTTACAAATTGGATCTAAACACACTAACTAAACTATGGATACCTAAATCTTCTTGATGATCTTCATCTTCAAGTAGACTTGCTCCAAAACTCCATCCATGGGCTAGGCAATGTGTGATCTTGACGCTTTGGCCCTAGAATCATCATGAAAAGCTTCTAAATACCTTGTTGAAGCTAATCACCAACTAATATCTTGGTTAATGATCTGAAACTTAAACAACACAAGATTATTAGTAAACATAACTACATGAGTTAATCATCATCAAAACTAGAGTGGAAGGCTTTTGGGCCAACAATCTCCACCTTTTTGATGATGACAAAACTCATGGAGTTATATATGCATGGATTAAAGTTAAGCTTCAAAGAAGCTCCCCCTTAACTCATGCATAACCAAATAAACATAATGAATATACAATGAAGGCTTCTCAAACATGAAACATGAAACATGCATACCTATGCATAAACAATAAAGGGTTCTAGATACCAATAAAATGTTCAAAAATAAAACATGCTCTAGATACCAATTCCAATGAAATATTTAAAACATAACATGCTCTAGATACCAATTACACTCTAGATACCAATTACAAAACATCCAATCACAAAACATGCTTTAGATACCAATTAAAATGAACTAAATTAAACTTAATATATGCAAAACAAAAACATGCATATATAAACCCAAATTCTTCCCCCTTTTTGTCAATCATCAACAAAGGGGTAAAAACCAAAGCAAAGCAAAATCTTCTTTCTTTTTAAAAGCAAAATCAAATCAACAAATTTTTCTCCCCCTTTTTGTCAAACAAAAAGATCAAGAAGGGGTTAAACAATCCAAACAATAAAATGAGGGGTAAAAATCTTTCTCCCCTTTTAAGTCAATCAAAACAATAAAACAATGTTCTCCCCTTTTGTCTAAAACAAAAACAAGGTCAATAAGGGGTGACTATAAACAACATGATATCAATAGATAAATATGTCAATGAAGCATCTTGATATCAATTGAAAATAAACAAAGATCAATAGATGTTATATGCTATATACATTCATGAAGAGGAAGACGCTAAGTAAGCTTCCTTACACATATGCATTACATGAAAGAGGGATGTTAAGCCCTAATTCACATAACACACATTATGTAATGCATAAGAGGAGATGTGAAGCTCCCCATACACACGTGTACCACATAAAGAAGAGATGTTAAGCTCTTCAATACAAGATACACTCATCATGAATCTATATGTATATAGTCAATACAAATCAAAACTTTTGTATTTTTCTTTAAACAAAATTTTTAGATACCAATTTAAAGCAAAAACACATGAAACATCTTGATATCAATTGAAATTAAACATAATAAATTTTGAATATCTAAACAAAATTTTGATACCAATTGTAAATAATTTTCATATTAAACATATGATACCAATATGAAATTTTCAATCATAAAGTAAGGGAGTGGGAAACAAATACCAATTGAAGAATCACCAATTGAAAGACAAAATTAAATTTTCTCCCCCTTTATGAAATACCAACTAAAAAGATGCATGGGCTTGATACCAATTTAAAAGTAATCAATTGAAACAAAATTGAAGCTCAAGCACTAGAATAAATAAGATTTTGTGAAAAATTTATATCTTAAGCACAAATAAAACAAGTATATGTGTATGAAATAGAATGAGTACCAATCACCAATAGATGATACCAATTGAAAATATACATACACAATAAACATATGAGTACACACAAAGATCAAAATGATACCAATTGAAAGAGTTCAATGATACCAATTGACATAACACTAAAAGCATGGTATAACTCATATAATCTACCACCCAATCAAGGTTCAAGTTTTAAATGATTTTCATTTTAAAGCATACATGACCATGATCTCCCATCCAACCTCCCATAGATGGTAGGGGTTTTCAAAAATAAATTTGAAAATGTAGTTTTGTTTGAAAATCACTACCAAATTGAAGAATACGAACTAGTCAAAATGAAAAACTTGTTAACAAGTGCGAAATCCTTCAAGTAAGGAATAAACTAAAAATAATTTTCATAAAATATGAAATCTACATGATAATCAACACTCTAATTCAATTAGGCATAAATATGACTCATGAATACAAAACATGAGCAAGCAATAAAAGTGAGTGTACAAATAAAGTGTGAATATCATAATCATGAAAATTTTCATTAAGCTCAATTATTCCTTAAACATTGAAAACACGAAAATCATCAAAACTTATTTAACCTTCATGGCATATGTATGTCTAATACAAACTAAAGTATACATACATATCTAAAACACAACGAGTCCACAAAATGTATATGCATGAAGGCACGTGGCTCAAAAAGGATAAACATGTATATCTAATAGTTTGGACAAGATAGACATATATATGAAGTTAAACAATTAAACACAAAATCAAGAAAAGCTAAATCTTCACCAAAACACATTTCATTTCAAGGTATATGTATGAATTGTCAACACAATAAGTATACATACATATCCCTAAACACAATTGAGTCCATATATAGATTTGCATGAAAGGCAAATGACTCAAGGGGTATGCATGTATATCTTAAAATTTGGCAAAATACACATATACATGAATTGAAAACTTATACACATAAAACAAATCAAAAATGGAATACAAGTTTGAAATGTATGAATCATCAAAACTAGACTATACTAGCACATCTAATGGGTTCAAATAAGCAATCAAGCCCAACTATATATAAATTATTTGTCGCCCATTCTATGAACAAGTATATAACTAGTCTTAATGAAAACTAACATCTAAACAAGTAATCTTAACATGAAGCATCAAAAATAAGATAAAAATCATCATGATAAAACTAAGACATGATTACTATGTAAATTCACATGTATTAGATTCATGATGTACATTATAGCTTAAACAAAAGCGAGAACACTAATTATGGGTTCATGCAAGCATGTGTGTCTCAAATACTATACATGTATGTCAAGGATCTAATAAATATGATATTTACACACTAATCCATAGACAATGAAAACATGTTATAAAACATCAATATGAAAGCATGTAAACAATAATAAGGAGTTAAGAATTGTTACCAAAACCTAGAAGGCAACTCTCCTTGTCTCCAAAACATGGTGGTCATCTCCACCAAATCTTTCCTTGAAAGTGATGCATCCAATTGATTTCCTTTAAGTCCGGAACGCATCCACTCCAAGGTGTCATCACTCTCACGTCATGTGAGAGCCCACACCTACATCAAAAATAATAGGAGGGGTGGTCTTTGGTACCCATGTCTTATTGGGTCCATGGGGGTTAGTACCTTCCCTAACCCAAACAAATTTCTTTGCTAAATTCTCAACATGTAAACGATCATAGCAAAATTTAGCAAGATGGCCTTTTCGGCCACAATGTGTACAAGTGTACACATGAGCATACATGTGTTGATGGTGTCCGTGTGGAGCATGTGTATGCCGTGGAGGGTGTGCATGCATAAAAGATGGAACTTGTTTCTTTCTAACCAAGGATTCCAAGCGTGTATGGTTCTTAGCACATTGGCTCATAGTGGAGCCCAAACAATCTACTCTCTTCTTTAACATACAAATATCATCATTGATCTTAGAAGAAGAGGTACATGCATTAGGTAGACTAAATGAAGAAGCTACACTAGCATGGCAAACATGTGCATCAATTTTATTTTGCAAAACTTCATTTTTCTTTAAACACATTTCTAAATCTTTAGAAATTGAAGCAATCTTAATTTTCAAAGAATCATTTTCTTTTAAAACAAAATCAACTTTTGAAGACAAATTTTCATTTTTCTTCAAAATAGCATGGCAATCATTTTTAGACTTTAAAAATTCATTTTCTTTAAGTGCAAGTTCTAATTGAGATTTTAATGAATCCCTCTCATTAGCAATCTCCTCTTTCTCTTGCAAAACAACATCAAGTCTAGAATGTAAACTCTTATTTTCTTTTTCAATTTCTAGACTTTTCTTTTTCAAAATCTTATACTTTTCTATTAATTTTTCACACACAATAGAAAGTTCTTCATTCAAAGCATGGGCATCAATATGATCATTTGAAGAACTAGTATCATCATCACTATCTAATGGAGTTTCCGAGTGTACCTCAAGGGAGTCATTCCCTTGGACCATCAAGCATTGTGAGTCGGATTCTCCACTAGATTCCTCTTCTTAGATTTGTACTTGAAGCTCGGAGGTGGTGGTTGTTGTCAATTTGTTCCACACTAAAAAAGCGGATTCAAAGTTAGAAACACACATAATATACTCTTTAGGTAATGTGCTTCTAATGGCCTCAAGGCTTGTGCATTGGCCCCTATATGATTGCAATCTCTAAGATAGCAATCTCTAAGATAGCATTTCTTGGTGGCCGCAAGAAAGACATGCAAACCTAGGGTCTTTAGGTACATGGACATCCTATACTTCCAAACAATAATGTTGGAAGGGTCAAAGCTAGGTGGGGTCATGAAGTCCATGGCAAACTATAAGAGTGTGCAAACAAGCAAATGCAAACAATAGATTAGCAAGCAAATGGATCTCACTCCTAGGATGTTAAGCCTAATATCAGGAGCACTAGCTCTGATACCAATTGAAAGGAATACCTAGAGGGGGGTGAATAGGTGTTAGTGCTAATCTAAAACTAAATGCAAAACTAAGTGCGCTAAATGCGGAAGCTAATGCAAATATTGCAAACACACTTAGTACAATCAATAAGTGTAGCCGAATTCTCTGTGAAGGGCTCTGGACTAACTCCTCTTGATTCCCCTTGAATGGGTTGAGGTGCTATATGAAGCTCTTGTTGATTAGGTACAAGTGAGGCACACACAAACAACCAAGCATATACAAGATATAGCAATGTGAATTATTCAAGGCACAACACAAGCAAATAGATATGATATGAAAATATGAATTATGCTCAACACAAGCAAATATGATATGAATGAAGTATGATGCTTTGCACAAATGTAAAGAGAGAGAGTTTAGAGACAAGTGGATCAAACGCAAACACAATGATATGTTTCGAGGTTCGAGCACCCTTGCTCTACATCCCCGCCTACACCACCGGGTAGGATTTCCAATCCACTATACCGTCCACCGAGAACTCCCACCGAGGGAACCTTCACCGAGAAGGATTTTTACAACAATGGTGTACCTATCTCCTCTCTCAAACAAACACCTCCTCACACAAGAGGGGTAGGCCCTTAGCCAAACAACCACAACAACCAACACCTCTACCGAAGAGGGTTTACAACCAAACTTCACCTCTCACTAGAGGGAGCAAACCAATCACCCGATCACCTCTACCAAAGAGGGATACAATAAGGATAAGGGTGTGTACAACAAGTGGTTCCAAAAGACCACAAACAATCTCTCTTTTCTTTTCTCTTTTTCCACAAAACAAATGATCCTAATAGATTAGGATAGAAAGCTCAAGTGTGGAAACTAGGTGTTTTTGGAAACAAGCAACAAAGAAAAAACTACTTGGGAAATCTCTTGAAGATGATAGAAAGTGAAATCCAATTCAATATCCCAAAAGCCTAATTTTCTTTGATTTTCCAAAAACCCAAAACAATAAAGATGAAATCTTTTTAGCACAAAAAAACTATTTTGAAAACTTGTTTAAACACTAGAGAAACACTGAAATTTTTCTTCTTGAAAACCTTGACAAAATAGCCCAAGAGATGGGGTATTTATAGCCCCCAAACAAAACTAGCCGTTAGAGCTGAGCTGGCAGCTCTGACAGGCAACGGTCGACCGGCCCGGTCGACCGCCAACGGTCGGAAATATGACCGTTGGGCAACTGCGGTCGACCGGCCCGGTCGACCGAAACAAACAGAGAGCACTGTAAGTGCCCCGGTCGACCCGAGCGGTCGACCGTCCCAGTGCCTCCAAACGTGAACAGATTTGTGCACGTCGGTCGACCGGCCCGGTCGACCGACTTCACCCAAGTCGACTAGGTCAGGTTGACTAGTCGACTGATTGAAGCCTGGAACAGAAATCTGGGTCAGAAAAATAGTGTAAAATATTTTTCTAAAAATCTTTTAACACTTTTAAAAATCACCAAAAATAGTTTTATCATTTTATATGGAAACACAAACTTGTGATAAAAATTTCAAGACATATATCAATCATATCAATTCATTTTTGAGTCTTGCAAATTTTATCAAAAACAAAACTTGTATTTTTATCAAACTTGATTTTTTAACACATGAATAGGGATATCAAAATAAGTTTGTCTAGCAAGTTAAACCATGTATGTATATCTAGAATACATCTAATATACATAGAAATAAAGTAAACTTGTTTTGATCTACTATTCATGAAAACCAAATCCAAAACATGAAAACGTGTGTGTTTGTGCACTTGAGCATATCAACTATACTAAGCTTTACAAATTGGATCTAAACACACTAACTAAACTAAGGATATTTAAGTCTTCTTAATGATCTTCATCTTCAAGTAGACTTGCTCCAAAACTCCATCCATGGGCTAGGCAATGTGTGATCTTGACGCTTTGGCCCTAGAATCATCATGAAAAGCTTCTAAACACCTTGTTGAAGCAAATCACCAACTAATATCTTGGTTAATGATCTGAAACTTAAACAACACAAGAATATTAGTAAACATAACTACATGAGTTAATCATCATCAAAACTAGAGTGGAAGGCTTTTGGGCTAACAATCTCCCCCTTTTTGATGATGACAAAACTCATGGAGTTATATATGCATGGATTAAAGTTAAGCTTCAAAGAAGCTCCCCCTTAACTCATGCATAACCAAATAAACATAATGAATATGCAATGAAGGCTTCTTAAACATGAAACATGAAACATGCATACCTATGCATAAACAATAAAGGGTTCTAGATACCAATGAAATGTTCAAAAATAAAACATGCTCTACATACCAATTCCAATGAAATATTTAAAACATAACATGCTCTAGATACCAATTACACTCTAGATACCAATTACAAAACATCCAATCACAAAACATGCTTTAGATACCAATTAAAATTGAACTAAATTAAACTTAATATATGTAAAACAAAAACATGCATATATAAACCCAAATTCTTCTCCCCCTTTTTGTCAATCATCAATAAAAGGGTAAAAACCAAAGCAAAGCAAAATCTTCTTTCTTTTTAAAAGCAAAACCAAATCAACAAATTTTTCTCCCCCTTTTTGTCAAACAAAAAGATCAAGAAGGGGTTAAACAATCCAAACAATAAAATGAGGGGTAAAAATCTTTCTCCCCTTTTAAGTCATTCAAAACAATAAAACAATGTTCTCCCCCTTTTGTCTAAAATAAAAATAAGGTCAATAAGGAGTGACTATAAACAACATGATATCAATAGATAAATATGTCAATGAAGCATCTTGATATCAATTGAAAATAAACAAAGATCAATAGATGTTATATGCTATATACATTCATGAAGAGGAAGACGCTAAGTTAGCTTCCCTACACATATGCATTACATGAAAGAGGGATGTTAAGCCCTAATTCACATAACACACATTATGTAATGCATAAGAGGAGATGTGAAGCTCCCCCTACACACGTGTACCACATAAAGAAGAGATGTTAAGCTCTTCAATACAAGATACACTGATCATGAATCTATATATATATAGTCAATACAAATCAAAACTTTTGTATTTTTCTTTAAACAAAATTTTTAGATACCAATTTAAAGCAAAAACACATGAAACATCTTGATATCAATTGAAATTAAACATAATAAATTTTGAATATATAAACAAAATTTTGATACCAATTGTAAATAATTTTCATATTAAACATATGATACCAATATGAAATTTTCAATCATAAAGTAAGGGAGTGGGAAACAAATACCAATTGAAGAATCACCAATTGAATGACAAAATTAAATTTCTCCCCCTTTATGAAATACCAACTAAAAAGATGCATGGGCTTGATACCAATTTAAAAGTAATCAATTGAAACAAAATTGAAGCTCAAGCACTAGTATAAATAAGATTTTGTGAAAAATTTACATCTTAAGCACAAATAAAACAAGTATATGTGTATGAAATAGAATGAATACCAATCACCAATAGATGATACCAATTGAAAATATACATACACAATAAACATATGAGTATACACAAAGATCAAAATGATACCAATTGAAAGAGTTCAATGATACCAATTGACATAACACTAAAAGCATGGTATAACTCATATAATCTACCACCCAATCAAGGTTCAAGTTTTAACTGATTTTCATTTTAAAGCATACATGACTATGATCTCCCATCCAACCTCCCATAGATGGTAGGGGTTTTCAAAAATAGATTTGAAAATGTAGTTTTGTTTGAAAATCACTGCCAAATTGAAGAATACGAACTAGTCAAAATGAAAAACTTGTTAACAAGTGCGAAATCCTTCAAGCAAGGAATAAACTAAAAATAATTTTCATAAAACATGAAATCCACATGATAATCAACACTCTAATTCAGTTAGGCATAAATATGACTCATGAATACAAAACATGAGCAAGCAATAAAAGTGAGTGTACAAATAAAGTGTGAATATCATAATCATGAAAATTTTTCATTAAGCTCAATTATTCCTTAAACATTGAAAACGCGAAAATCATCAAAACTTATTTAACCTTCATGGCATATGTATGTCTAATACAAACTAAAGTATACATACATATCCAAAACACAACGAGTCCACAAAGTGTATATGCATGAAGGCACGTGGCTCAAAAAGGATAAACATGTATATCTAATAGTTTGGACAAGATAGACATATACATGAAGTTAAACAATTAAACACAAAATCAAGAAAAGCTAAATCTTCACCAAAACACATTTCATTTCAAGGTATATGTATGAATTGTCAACACAATAAGTATACATACATATCCCTAAACACAATTGAGTCCATATATAGATTTGCATGAAAGGCAAATGACTCAAGGGGTATACATGTATATCTTAAAGTTTGGCAAAATACACATATACATGAAGTGAAAACTTATACACATAAAACAAATCAAAAATGGAATACAAGTTTGAAATGTATGAATCATCAAAACTAGACTATACTAGCACATCTAATGGGTTCAAATAAGCAATCAAGCCCAACTATATATAAATTATTTGTCGCCCATTCTATGAACAAGTATATAACTAGTCTTAATGAAAACTAACATCTAAACAAGTAATCTTAACATGAAGCATCAAAAACAAGATAAAAATCATCATGATAAAACTAAGACATGATTACTATGTAAATTCACATGTATTAGATTCATGATGTACATTATAGCTTAAACAAAAGTGAGAACACTAAGTATGGGTTCATGCAAGCATGTGTGTCTCAAATACTATACATGTATGTCAAGGATCTAATAAATATGATATTTACACACTAATCCATAGACAATGAAAACATGTTATAAAACATCAATATGAAAGCATGTAAACAATAATAAGGAGTTAAGAATTGTTACCAAAACCTAGAAGGCAACTCTCCTTGTCTCCAAAACATGGTGGTCATCTCCACCAAATCTTTCCTTGAAAGTGATGCATCCAATTGATTTTCTTTAAGTCCGGAACGCATCCACTCCAAGGTGTCATCACTCTCACGTCATGTGAGAGCCCACACCCACATCAAAATAATAGGAGGGGTGGTCTTTGGTACGCATGTCTTATTGGGTCCATGGGGGTTAGTACCTTCCCTAACCCAAACAAATTTCTTTGCTAAATTCTCAACATGTAAACGATCATAGCAAAATTTAGCAAGATGGCCTTTTCGGCCACAATGTGTACAAGTGTACACATGAGCATACATGTGTTGATGGTGTCCGTGTGGAGCATGTGTATGCCGTGGAGGGTGTGCATGCATAAAAGATGGAACTTGTTTCTTTCGAACCAAGGATTCCAAGCGTGTATGGTTCTTAGCACATTGGCTCATAGTGGAGCCCAAACAATCTACTCTCTTCTTTAACATACAAATATCATCATTGATCTTAGAAGAAGAGGTACATGCATTAGGTAGACTAAATGAAGAAGCTACACTAGCATGGCAAACATGTGCATCAATTTTATTTTGCAAACTTCATTTTTCTTTAAACACATTTCTAAATCTTTAGAAATTGAAGCAATCTTAATTTTCAAAGAATCATTTTATTTTAAAACAAAATCAACTTTTAAAGACAAATTTTCATTTTTCTTCAAAATAGCATGGCAATCATTTTTAGACTTTAAAAATTCATTTTCTTTAAGTGCAAGTTCTAATTGAGATTTTAATGAATCCCTCTCATTAGCAATCTCCTCTTTCTCTTGCAAAACAATATCAAGTCTAGAATGTAAACTCTTATTTTCTTTTTCAATTTCTAGACTTTTCTTTTTCAAAATCTTATACTTTTCTATTAATTTTTCACACACAATAGAAAGTTCTTCATTCAAAGCATGGGCATAATATGATCATTTGAAGAACTAGTATCATCATCACTATCTAATGGAGTTTCCGAGTGTACCTCAAGGGAGTCATTCCCTTGGACCATCAAGCATTGTGAGTCGGATTCTCCACTAGATTCCTCTTCTTGGATTTGTACTTGAAGCTCGGAGGTGGTGGTTGTTGTCAATTTGTTCCACACTAAAAAAGCGGAATCAAAGTTAGAAACACACATAAGATACTCTTTAGGTAATGTGCTTCTAATGGCCTCAAGGGCTTGTGCATTGGCCCCTATATGATTGCGATCTCCAAGATAGCATTTCTTGGTGGCCGCAAGAAAGACATGCAAACCTAGGGTCTTTAGGTACATGGACATCCTATACTTCCAAACAACAATGTTGGAAGGGTCAAAGCTAGGTGGGGTCATGAAGTCCATGGCAAACTATATGAGTGTGCAAACAAGCAAATGCAAACAATAGATTAGCAAGCAAATGGATCTCTCTCCTAGGATGTTAAGCCTAATATCAGGAGCACTAGCTCTGATACCAATTGAAAGGAACACCTAGAGGGGGGTGAATAGGTGTTAGTGCTAATCTAAAACTAAATGCAAAACTAAGTGCGCTAAATGCGGAAGCTAATGCAAATATTGCAAACACACTTAGTACAATCAACAAGTGTAGCCGAATTCCCCGTGAAGGGCTCTGGACTAACTCCTCTTGATTCCCCTTGAATGGGTTGAGGTGCTATATGAATCTCTTGTTGATTAGGTACAAGTGAGGCACACACAAACAACCAAGCATATACAAGATATAGCAATGTGAATTATGCAAGGCACAACACAAGCAAATAGATATGATATGAAAATATGAATTATGCTCAACACAAGCAAATATGATATGAATGAAGTATGATGCTTTGCACAAATGTAAAGAGAGAGAGTTTAGAGACAAGTGGATCAAACGCAAACACAATGATATGTTTCGAGGTTCGAGCACCCTTACTCTACATCCCCGCCTACACCACCGGGTAGGATTTCCAATCCACTATACCGTCCACCGAGAACTCCCACCAAGGGAACCTTCACCGAGAAGGATTTTTACAACAATGGAGTACCTAACTCCTCTCTCAAACAAACACCTCCTCACACAAGAGGGGTAGGCCCTTAGCCAAACAACCACAACAACCAACACCTCTACCGAAGAGGGTTTACAACCAAACTCCACCTCTCACTAGAGGGAGCAAACCAATCACCCGATCACCTCTACCAAAGAGGGATACAACAAGGATAAGGGTGTGTACAACAAGTGGTTCCAAAAGACCACAAACAATCTCTCTTTTCTTTTCTCTTTTTCCACAAAACAAATGATCCTAATAGATTAGGATAGAAGATAGCTCAAGTGTGGAAACTAGGTGTTTTTGGAAACAAGCAACAAAGAAAAAACTACTTGGAAAATCTCTTGAAGATGATAGAAAGTGAAATCCAATTCAATATCCCAAAAGCCTAATTTTCTTTGATTTTCTAAAAACCCAAAACAATAAAGATGAAATCTTTTTAGCACAAAAAACTATTTTGAAAACTTGTTTAATACTAGAGAAACACTGAAATTTTTCTTCTTGAAAACCTTGACAAAACAGCCCAAGAGATGGAGTATTTATAGCCCCCAAACAAAACTAGCCGTTAGAGCTGAGCTGGCAGCTCTGACAGGCAACGGTCGACCGGCCCGGTCGACCGCCAACGGTCTGAAATATGAGCGTTGGGCAACTGCGGTCGACCGGCCCGGTCGACCGAAACAAACAGAGAGCACTGTAAGTGCCCCGGTCGACCCGAGCGGTCGACCTTCCCATTTCCTCCAAACGTGCACAGATTTGTGCACGTCGGTCGACCGGCCCGGTCGACCGACTTCACCAAAGTCGACTAGGTCAGGTTGACTAGTCGACTGAGTGAAGCCTGGAACAGAAATCTGGGTCAGAAAAATAGTGTAAAATATTTTTCTAAAAATCTTTTAACACTTTTAAAAATCACCAAAAATAGTTTTATCATTTTATATGGAAATACAAACTTGTGATAAAAATTTCAAGACATATATCAATCATATAGTTTCATTTTTGAGTCTTGCAAATTTTATCAAAAACAAAACTTGTATTTTTATCAAACTTGATTTTTCAACACATGAATAGGGATATCAAAATAAGTTTGTCTAGCAAGTTAAACCAAGTATGTATATCTAGAATACATCTAATATACATAGAAATAAAGTAAACTTGTTTTGATCTACTATTCATGAAAACCAAATCCAAAACATGAAAACGTGTGTGTTTGTGCACTTGAGCATATCAACTATACTAAGCTTTACAAATTGGATCTAAACACACTAACTAAACTATGGATACCTAAGTCTTCTTGATGATCTTCATCTTCAAGTAGACTTGCTCCAAAACTCCATCCATGGGCTAGGCAATGTGTGATCTTGACGCTTTGGCCCTGGAATCATCATGAAAAGCTTCTAAACACCTTGTTGAAGCTAATCACCAACTAATATCTTGGTTAATGATCTGAAACTTAAACAACACAAGATTATTAGTAAACATAACTACATGAGTTAATCATCATCAAAACTAGAGTGGAAGGCTTTTGGGCCAACATGTATTTCAGTGAGAAGTATTCCGGCTCGAATCCTTCCGGAATGCCACAAGTCTCTCTCTCTATACACACACACACACAGATATGTGTGTGTGTGTGTGTGTGTGTGTGTGTATGTGTGTGTGTGTGGTGTGTATATATATATATATATATGTATGTATATATGTATGTATGTATGTATGTATATAAGAAAACCTAAATGAAACCTATGTTGGAACCCTCCCCCACACCTATCTCATACATTGTCCTCAATGTATGAATGAATGCATATATGCATGAAAAAAAAGAAATGGAAGGGAAAATGTTACATCAAGGTGGTGGCTCCGGTGGTGGTCGGATTGGGCCAAGCATTGCTATCCAAACTAAATAATGTCCAATTTCAAGAACCCACCTTTTATAACCTCTTTTCTATTCACATTATTTTTTCCCCCAATTTGATTAGGATCATTCAAGATCTTAGCATGAAAATTATCTTGGTTATATGATCAATCTTAAAATATCATCTCAGAGTTATAATGATCTATACCTAGGTCCAACAATGTAATGTGAATCAGTGAAATGGCTGATTTGGGCTCAAGAGTGTAAGATACGGGAATCAATACTGACTCAAAAATGTGACTTAAATCAAGTTTAGATTCGAGAGACGATTTTGGTTCAAGAGTGGTCCAAATCAAAGAATTGAAATTCACATTCATTTTTCATTAATGAATTATGACTATTCAAAATTGATAGTTTATTTACTAAATTTATAGGGTGTTGCCTCAAGAATTGAGCTCAAATCGGGTAAGGATACCGAAGTCAACATAGATTCGAAACTTGAAACTAAATCATAAAGTTTGGGTTCAAGGTCACATTCATGTTCAAATTTAATCTCATTGAAGTGAAAACTCGCCATTTTTTCAATGGGTTGGAATTGGTCAAGTTTGAAGTGTTGTGATGAAATTGAATTGTAGTTAAAATCTTCAAGACACCATGATTCTTGATTCCTATCAATATAGCTAGAAAAATTGAGAATGGTCAATAATGTGTTAGGTAGAGTTTTCTCATTCCTATCATTTATTGTGTTGACCAAATAACTCATTTGTACTTCTAACCTATTGATAGATTGGGTAAAATTATTTTGCGATTGAATTATGTCTTCCAATACGCTTTTCTAAGTCAATATTCGAAATTTGTAACTAAATCTCATAGTTGTGGTGGGAGCTAGAAAATGGAGTAAGGATCATGAATTTAAAAATTTTGAGGGGATTGTGAGTCCATCATGTTTTAAACTTATCTCTTGGACTCATGCAATGCTTCTAGAACTTTCTAACTCACATTTTTCTTCAATCGGTTGTTCTAGAAAAAGAGTATATGAAGATAAATGTTGGTAAGGTGGTTGATAAAATGACTCGGGAGAGTTGTATCCCCACTAACTTAGTGAAGAATGGAGATGATGATTCCAATTTTGTTCATTATACTGGGACTGGGGCATATATTGAGTCAGACAATCCGGCATACTTGGTTGGTTAAAGTTATGCAATGTCGGTTTGGTAATCTCCAAGTCAAAAGAGGTAGGGTGAAATATGGATTCATACTATTATGAAAAAAATTATTGTAATGATACATTTCACACAAAAAAAAAATCAAAACAAACAAATAAACAAATAAGAGAAAGAAAAATCTAGCCCATGTTAGGGTAGAGCTTAGACCTAGACGACTCCAACCTAGTAAACTGTCCAGGAGAGATATATTGCAACAGACTAGCCACAGATTAATCGGCCAGGTAGGGGCAAACATTGTGGGAGGTACTTGTACAGAGTAATGGGCCTTAATTAAAACCACTGGTTTTCGATAAGCTTGCCTCTTAATACCAACCTTAGCCACCTATTTGACCAGAGTCAAACTCTAACAACTTCTTCCCGAGATCAATCTCCTATTGAGCCTGAGATGTCCCTGAGCCAACGTCTACTCAGTTTTAGTTAGGCTAGATTAGTGAGTAAGGAGATGATTTTTGGGCTAAGAAAGGGTAATGACATCCCATATTATCTTGTTTATAGGTTAAGCCCTTAATTCGTTTTAGTGCGCGTGTGCATGTTTTTAGCTAAAAATAACACTCAAGCAATATATCATGCAAATGTGTTTCCTAAGATACATGCATTGCAAACGTACCTTTGCCCTAGAACTCTTCAACAATAATATAAAAGTAAACGAATTAAACAAATGCCTAAATGCAAGTCTAATCATTTTTAACTTTAACAATCACGGGTTACTGTTGAGTTAGAAATAATGGGCAAATCAAGTTAATAATGAAAACTAACACCGGCAAAAGTTGTATTTTGCAGAGTGTAAATACCTGCAAAAAAATGTTTTAGTAGTTCTACTAAACTGTCGCGCAAACACGGCTTTTGCCGTGTTTCCGCGGCATAATAGTACCCCCCCATGCTCTACTTTCTTGAGCAGAGGCACAAAGCAGTATGTATTCCACTGTAGCTTTTAATTTTCTTAAATTGGCCCCGCACACAAAAACAGAGAAGAGGAGGAAAAATCAAAAGAAAGACATATAGAATTGTAGTTCCGGCTCTGATACCAAATGTTGGTCCCGATATGATGCCAAATGTAGTTCCTACTCTTATGCCAATTGTGGAACTTTCTCTGTTGGCACTTATGGATCTCAAATACAAAGTCAACATAAAACTAAACAAAGAAGGATTAAGTTAAACAAATAAATAAACTTGCAATAAAGGAAAAGTAAATCTTAGAAAAGTTTAGACAAACGCAAACACGAGAGATTTATCCTGGTTCAGTCCTCGTGACCTACATCCAGTCCCCAAGCCACCCGCTTGAGATTTTCCTTTATCCTTGATTTTGTACACCCAAAATCACAACCATGCACACCACTTGACAAATCCCCTTTGCCAAATGTGTACACCTTCTCTCTACACCAAGAGAACAAACTCCACCTTATACAACTGCTTCTACACCAAGAAGACACCCGTGTACAATGATTGCTTTGAGAATTACAACACTTTCCTTAAGCCTTGGTACAATATGTGAACGTGGACAAGGTCTAGTATAGGAGAAACTTCAGAGAACTTCACTAGAGAATCAGAATTTGGTGAAGAACTGAAGTGGGAACAGTTTTCAGGATTGGCAGAATTTTTGATTTAGAAAACTGAAGATTAGGTTTGGTATTTGGCCTTAGGATTAACCACCCTTTATATAGCTGCACTCTAGGGTAAATTAGGGTAGTTACAGGTGCAATTCAAATGATTGAAACGTTGGAAAACGTTGCACAAAAGACCAGATAACAGAAACTGTCCAACAGTCAGAAACTGCCTATAGTCGACTTGCCTTTTTAGTTAGTCTACTATACAAGGCAATTTTCCAAAGGTTAGTCGACTAGGTTTGGGTATTAGTCAACTAGGTCAAGATAAGTTCGAGTGACAGCTTTCTGGTTAACTGAATCAAGTCGACTGCAACTTCCTTCAAGTCGACTGGATCATGGATTAGTCGACTAGGGGAATAGGGTTAGTTGACTATAAGGTATATTAGTCGACTAATATTGTCTGTCAAGTCGACTAATGGACAAACAGAGAGTTGGGTATATTTTGGATACATGACTAGTCGACTAGAGGGTTTGGGTTAGTCGACTACCAAATGGATTAGTCGACTATAAGGAGTTATAAGTCGACTATATAGACATGATATGTGTGTGTGTATCAAGGCTTTTGACATGCTATTTCATAATTACAAAACACATCATATCAACTCTCTTTGGGAAGTCTTGATCATGACGAACTCTTGATTAATCTTGTGTTAGAGCTCCAAATGAAATGCTTCACAAATGTCTTCATCAAAACATGTTCCAACATTCTCCCCCTTTTTGATGATGACACGTTGTGTGCACATATGCTCCCCCTGCAGAAAATATGTTATATTTTCCTCCCCCTGTAGAAATTGGGTTATAACAAATATAGAAATACTTTGTTCTCCCCCTGCAACAAATATATCATTAAATATATATATGTGTGTGTGTGTGTGTGTGTGTTTCTTATCAACTTTTATATGGTACCTGCAAGATAAACGTTAGATGGTACCAAACATAAAAGAACATATTAACCTTTAGGAGTCCAAATCCATTTAGAATTTGGTTTTCACCTGTTAGTATATACATAATTGCATGAATCACATATATCATGAATGTATGATGCAATATAGGTAAATTTATCATGAATACTTAAATTCTTAGGAATCCATATAGACTTATTTTTCTTAAACTTTCTTTTTACAAAAGAACTATATAGATTACTACAATATGAAGAATTTTCAATATATCCAATACCATAATTATTATGTGACAACTTCCGAAAAGATAATAAATCATTCAACTTTTCTTTTCCTTGATTGAACTTAGTCACATTTTACAAAATATCTTCATATTTCTTTTTGAAAACTGAAATATCTTTATCTAAAATAGAAATCCTTTTATTCAAAGACTATGTTTCCTTTTTAAGAAAAATGTTCTCTTTTATAAACTTCTTATTATCATTTTTCAAAGATGATATGACTTTTTCAAACTCATCTTGTTGAGAATTTATAGAAGATACTTGTAAAGCATAACATGAATTTTCATTTAAAAGTTTTTCATTTTCTTTTGATAAAACTTTATTTTTCAGTTTTTCATACTTTAGATCATTAAACAATTCATGAAATGCATCAGAAAGTTCAGTAAATGATACCTCATCATCTTCTATGGCCATGTAACATAGATTGACACGTTCAGTGGATTCTTCTTCGTCAGAAAATGAGGAATCACTGTTTTCCCATGAGGCTTCGTAGTCTTTCACCTTTCTGAACTTTTTGCTCATGTATTTGCTTTTATTCTTGAGCAAAGGGCAATCCTTCTTCAAATGACCTGTTTTGTTACAATTAAAGCATTTAAATTTACCTTGCTTTAGGAATCTCCTGAATTTCTTTGAAAGCATTGCCATCTCCTCTTCATCGTCATCGGAATCGTCCATGTCGGAGGATGCATGGAAGGCAATTTCTTTCTTCTTTGAGTGGTGTTGTCGTTCCTCCTTCTTTCTTTCTTCTAGTTGCACTCATATGCCATTAGATCACCAATTAGGTTTTCTAACGACAAAGTTGAGAGATCATTCGCTTCTTCAATAGCGGTTGTCTTCTTCTCCCATTCTGGTGTGAGTGCACGAAGGATCTTACGAACTCTTTCAACTTGGGTGTAGTCCTTTCCAAGGGATGCTAATGAATTGGTCATGTCGGTGAATCTTGTAACCATTTCGGATATGGTTTCATTCTCCTCCATTTTGAATAATTCAAACCTGTGGACAAGAACAGATATTTTAGACTCTTTAACTTTACTTGTGCCTTCGTGTGTTACCTGAAGAGTATGCCATATTTGATGTGCAGAAGTGGCTGTTGACACTCTGTTGAACTCTTCTTTGGTTAATGCACAGAACAAGGCATTCATCGCTTTGGTGTCAAGGTTCGCATTCTTCTTTTGATCATCACTCCAAGCGCTGTAGTTGGTTGTTGGCTTAGTGTACGATGCTTCTACAATGTTCCAAAGTTCGTAATTGAGCGATTGCAAGTAGATCTTCATTCTACACTTCCAATAGTTGTAGTTGGATCCGTCAAATAGCGGTGGACGTTGTGTAGAATGTCCTTCTTTGAATTGGGATGATGAAAATTCCGTTGCCATCCTTGTTGTTGAGTAGGTATGCAGTGCTCTGAAACCAATTGTGGGACCTGCTCTGATACAAATGTAGTTCCGACTCTGATACCAAATGTTGGTCCCGATATGATGCCAAATGTAGTTCCTGCTCTTATGCCAATTGTGGAACTTTGTTGGCACTTATGGATCTAAAATACAAAGTCAACACAAAACTAAATAAAGAAGGATTAAGTTAAACAAATAAATAAACTTGCAATAAAGGAAAAGTAAATCTCAGAAAAGTTTAGACAAACGCAAACACGAGAGATTTATCCTGGTTCGGTCCTCGTGACCTACATCCAGTCCCCAAGCCACCCGCTTGAGATTTTCCTTTATCCTTGATTTTGTACACCCAAAATCACAACCATGCACACCACTTGACAAATCTCTTTTGCCAAATGTGTACACCTTCTCTCTACACCAAGAGAACAAACTCCACCTTGTACAACTACTTCTACACCAAGAAGACACCCGTGTACAATGATTGCTTTGAGAATTACAACACTTTCCTATAAGCCTTGGTACAATATGTGAACGTGGATAAGGTTTAGTATAGGAGAAACTTCAGAGAACTTCACTAGAGAATCAGAATTTAGTGAAGAACTGAAGTGGGAACAGTTTTCAGGATTGGCAGAATTTTTGATTTAGAAAACTGAAGATTAGGATTGGTATTTGGCCTTAAGATTAACCACCCTTTATATAGCTGCACTCTAGGGTAAGTTAGGGTAATTACAGGTGCAATTCAAATGATTGAAACGTTGAAAAACGTTGCACAAAAGACCAGATAACAGAAACTGTCCAACAGTCAGAAACTGCCTATAGTCGACTTGCCTTTTTAGTTAGTCGACTATACAAGGCAATTTTTCAAAGGTTAGTCGACAAGGTTTGGGTATTAGTCGACTAGGTCAAGATAAGTTCGAGTGACAGTTTTTTGGTTAACTGAATCAAGTCGACTGGATCATGGATTAGTCGACTAAGGGAATAGGATTAGTCGACTACAAGGTATATTAGTCGACTAATATTGTCTGTCAAGTCGACTAATGGACAAACAGAGAGTTGGGTATATTTTGGACACATGACTAGTCGACTAGAGGGTTTGGGTTAGTCGACTACCAAATGGATTAGTCGACTATAAGGAGTTATAAGTCGACTATATAGACATGATATGTGTGTGTGTGTATCAAGGCTTTTGACATGCTATTTCACAATTACAAAACACATCATATCAACTCTCTTTGGGAAGTCTTGATCATGACGAACTCTTGATTAATCTTGTGTTAGAGCTCCAAATGAAATGCTTCACAAATGTCTTCATCAAAACATGTTCCAACAAGAATCAGTTGCTTATTGTGCACCCACAGCGATGAAGCTAAGCTACTAGAGTGATGATTGATTGAATAAGGTAGAAAAAAAATACTTTATGAAACAAGCGCTTGATCATCAGAATTTCAGCCAAAGTTTGATTTAAGAAAATTGTTATATCATTCAAGCATATAGAAAAAACTCGTAAAACTTAACAAATCATCTAGAGTTTATATTATCTAAGCCAATCATAATTGCTCAATTTCAACGAAAGAAATTACTAGACTTTATCAAATAAACTAAATGCATAAACAAACCATGAAATGATTTCTTCGATAGATCGAAATAAAAATCCTTCTACCAATTGACAATAGATAGAATTGAAAAACACTTTCAAAGAATAAAACTACCAAGAACAAAATTCGTAGAAAAGTATCCGCCATTGTATAGTGAAACTTTTTTGGTCGAAATTTGTAAATTGTTGATAAAATTTTTGTGAAAACATGAAAAATAAGAAAAATATCTCTTCAAAGAGTAATCTCAAGTATTCGAGGAAAAATCTAATCGATCTGACTACTGTCATTTGTTGAAGTTGTGGAGCCTGATTCCCTACCTTGACAGCAGACATCGCTCGAAGAAGTACTATGCTAGAAGAATTGCGAGGCCCAGTTATAGTGAGAGCGGAGGACAGAAAGTCCATCCTCAGTGACTCGGAGACGAGGTCTCAGGAAGAGTCTCCCGAGAACTGAACCACCTTGTTAACTTTTCAAGTAAAAGTATACTACAGGCGAGGGAGGGCGAGCTTGGTGTTTCAGATGGTGACATGTTCAAGTGCTCGGAGGATTACTCGGAGTCTTAGGAGGAGCATTCCGAGCAACAGAGCAGAGGAACATCTCTGAGGCACAGTGAGGCGCAACAAATGCAGTCCAACCTGAAAGCTTTACAATACAAGAAACTCAAGTCATGTGTCAAGGGCAATTTAGGGATGTCACAATTTGTAACCCTAGTTTTCTCTATAAAAAGAGATGCACAGTAATTAGAATTTAAGAGAACAAAGCGGTGAGAGCTATTGTAAAGAGCGGCTATGAGATTTTCTTCTTCTCCTTGTAATCTCTCGATAATAGTAGATTTGCGAGCGACTCCATGATTTTTCTGTTTGGATTTTTCACGTAATTTTTTGTGTTCTGTGTGTTATCATGGGATAGATTTATGACTTGTGCATCATTTCTGATCTGATCTATTCTTGTTTATCACCATTGTGAGAGACCTTGCCCTAACAACTAGTATTAGAACATTTGGTTCGAGATTGCTGAAGAAGGAAAGATCAGAGTCAAAAGATTCATTGGTGTGAACTTTGGGTTCTAGAAGATGCAGATCAAAGACTACCTATACCAGAAATATCTTTAACTTCCTCTCAGCGGAAAGACCTATAAGTCAAAGGAGATGTCCGATGGCAAGTGGAAAATCCTAGATCGGAAAGCCCGAGGGGAGATCTAATTATCCCTGTCATTGACTGTTGCCTTCAACGTCTCTAGAAAAAAGGTAACCAAAGACTTGATGGTGGCGCTATTGAAGATATACAAGAAACCATCGGTGGCATACAAGGTACTCTTGATGAAGAAATTATCAACCTAAAGATGGCTAACAACATAAGTGTTACTGGGCATCTCCATGAATTCAACGCGCTAACGAGCCAGCTGGAAATGACTGAGATTAATTTTAAAGACGAAATCAGAGAGCTCATTCTGTTGTCCAGTCTTCCAGAGGCCTGGGACAGTGTCTGATGGCGGTGAGCAATTTCTGTGGGACAGAAACTTTGAAATTTGATGATATGATAGGCGTACTTCTTAGCAAGGAGGCATGATGAAGTCTTTGGGGTCCGCTGAGACATTAGAGACCTGAGTGTTGATCAGAGAAGGAGGTCTGAGAATAGAGATAAGAAAAAGAATGGGAGATCGAAACCCAAATCGCGGAGAAGTGCATTCAAGTCAAGGGTGCGTGATACGGTCAGTGTGGTGAGATAGGGCATAATCAGAAGGACTACAAGCAGAGGGATGGAGAAGGTAAAGGTAAGGAGAAGGATTCTGTGTATATCACGGAGAGTGATGGATCCGACGCCTTGATTCTCTCCTTAGCTGAGTCCAACGAGTCATGGGTTATTAACTCTGGCGTCTTTTTTCATGCCACTTCCCGACAAGATATCTTTTAACACAGCCTGAAAGGTGGACTTTAGAAGGTGTACTTGGAAGATATGAACCATGTGACATTGTTGGTAAAGGCGATGTGGTGGTTAGCCTCTCTAATGGCTCGATACTGATATTGAGAAACATCAGACATTTATTGAAACTGAAGAGAAACTTAATCTCTGTCAGACAACTTGCAAATGAAGGGATGAAGACCATCTTCGATTGTGATGTTTCAAGATCACCAAAGGTGCCATGGTGAAGGCTCACAGGAAGAAGGAAGGTACTCTCCATAGTCGTTAGGTTCCGGGGCAATAATTTCAGTTGCTTCATCAGACGTGGATATCGGGATGTGGCATCAGAGACTTGGGCATATGAGTGAGAAGAGAATGAAAGTGATATTCTCCAAGGATAAGCTGTCAGGATTAAAGTCTGTTGCACTAGACTTCTGTGAAGACTGCGTCTACAGGAAGCAGAAGTGAGTCAGTTTCTCAACGATAAGAAAGACTTCAAAGGCAGAAAGTCAAAGCTAGTGCACACTAATGTCTGGAGTAAGGCTTCAGTTCCCTCTTTCGAAGGCTCATTGTATTTTGTGACCTTCATCGATGATTCTAGTGAAAAGGTTTGGTTGTATTTCTTAAAACACAAGTCAGATGTGTTCGAGGTGTTTAAGAAATAGCTGATCCAAGACGAGAATGAATCAAGTCGGAAGCTTAAGTGCTTGAAGTCCGATAACAGGGTAAATACTGGCGATGGTAGGTCTGAAGAGTTTTGACAAGTCAGAGATTTCGAAGAGTGAAGACGATTCCTGAAAAACCTCATCAAAATGGAGTGGCAGAGCAAATGAACAAGACTATTCTGGAGCATGCTCGGAGCATTCAGATACACGCTAATTTACCCAAGCAGTTATGGGCAGATGCAGTCAACACGACAGTGTATCTGATCAACAGAAGACCCTTGGTGGCTCTGAACTGTTAGATTCCTGAGGAGACTTGGACCGGCAAAGAGGTAAACCTGAATCACCTGCATATATTTGATTGTATCTCTTATATCCATATTGTGCTAAGTGACAGGAGCAAGTTGGACCCAAAGTCTTGGACATTGATACAGAATTGGTGAGTATGGCTATCGATTCTAGGATCCCGAGAATTGCAAGATCTTTAGGCACAAGGATGTGATTTTCAATAAGCAAATGACGTACGAAGACTTGCAAACAGAGAAGAGCATATCAAAGGATGATACTGGGGTGGCACCTCAGAGCACTCCCGAGTAAGGTGCTGTGAACTCAGAATCGTCGAACTTGAAGATGCTTCCATGAACAAATCCCCGAATATTCTTGAAGGAAATATGGAATCCCGAGTAGCGCGTCTGCCCCCAAGCTGAGCTGGGGTGCTCAACCAGGCAGATGAAGGCTTCAGAAAAATATTTTCCTACTTTACGCTATCTGTTATTGACTTACAATGGTGAGCCCCAGTATTATGAGGAGGCTCTACAGGTGGAAGTGAAGGTTGAGTGGGAGCTTGCTATGGATAATGAGATAGAGTCTCTCATGAAGAACCAAACATCGGATTTGGTTGAACTGCCAGAGAGCAAGTTGTTTGGACCGAGAAAAATTTCGAGGATCGTAATAAAATTTTCTTAAATCAATGAAAGATTACAATAATCTCAAAAATTTCGATTTCAAGAGAGAGAAGATATTCAAGCTCAAATCTTCTCTTTGTTTAATGCTGAGTTCTTGATGTAGCGGTGGAAAGTGAATCCTATTTTTCGTTGACCGGGTGAACGTCACAATCTTCTGGGAACTTCTCTTTGGACTATGGACAAAGTAGCAAAGCTCTTATCCAATAATATTTCGAGGAGACTTAAGGCAAGAACAAACTTGTACTTAGCAAGTTGATAGAAGAGTTGAACTCTTTTGTATTCCTCAGCTAAAGATTCTAATTTTTTCAAAACTTTTCACCCCTCTTTAGCAGCAAATTAAGTTATTTATAGGATTTCAGGGGGTAAAACTGTCCTCTAAAAAACCTCTATAATGGGGGTTAACTCCCCTCATTACATGGGTAGTAATTGACCCAGTAATGAGGGCAGTTATAACCGAGACGCAGAGCTTCTCTGTTGTCAGAACGCGGGCCCCGAGCCTCAGGTTTCGGATGACGACTCTGAACCTTACTAGACGCTGGTTTTGAACTCTGCCAGACGCGGGCTTCAGGCTCTGCGTCTTGAGATTGCAGTGATGTCGAGACGGGGTTTCGACCCTCGTGTCATGATACTGCAGTGATGTAAGGATGCGGGTTTCGAGTCACGTCTTGGTTATTACAGTGCAACTGGAATGCGGGTTTCGACCCTCGCGTCTTGATACTGTACTGATGTTGAGGCGCGGGCTTCATGCTCTGCGTCTTGACATTATACGAGTGGCTATGATTAGCCTCTCGTCTGGAATATAGATTTTATTTTCTGATGACTTGTCTTCAGTGATTTTTAGACAGTCTACAGAACCCCCTCCAATGTTTTCAAAACTTCATGGTTGACTGAGACGGGTTTCAAAATACTTTGGACTTTTCTCTTAGTTGTAATGCTCTTAAGACTGGACTAACAATCTTCTGAGATATCTTGAGCTTGATCTTGTTTGAATTTTGGTCTCCGTGAGCGTACTGTTAAACTCTTTGAAGCCACTAGAAATGATCATTGTGAGTATCTGGATACGCAGTCCGGATCTCCTCGATGCTCTGAGCTGGTTGTTGGTGTAGTGTTGAATCTGGGATAAACAGTCATCTGCTTATACCAGTGTACTATTGAACTGATTGCAGAAGTAAAGACTGAACGCAAGTCTTTTAGACGCAGAGGTCATGTTGTCTTAAAAACGCAGACCTCATTTGATTTAGAAATGAGACTTTCTCTCTTTCTTTATATTGGAGAGACGCGAACATTGAAGTGGAGACTGATTAGTCTCTAAAACTACATATTTCATATCACATCTTTACATTTATTTAATATTAAATTCTGCTAATAATACCTCTCTTGCATGTTTCTAGGTCCATGGTGTGCAATGAAGAAGAAGACCCTAAATCACCATTTAATGGTGATTAAAGGCCTACAAAAAATAGTCATTTACTTTGGAGGTGATTCTGTAAAAACCAGAGACCCAAACCCAAAACCGGGACATCCAACCGACAGGAGGATAGGAGAGGACAGCGTAGCAAGCGGAGCGCGGCGCGCGGCCACCCTATGGCAGCAAAAACGTGGCCATAACCGCGTTTTCGCGGCTCCCTTGTGGAGTCACGCCCAAGATTTGACACGCGGCTCCGTACAGCACATGGTTACCCCCTTTTTGCCTATAAATACCCTGGGGTTTTTCCAGAATCGGGGAGAGGAGTTTTTGAGTAGTTTTTAGGTTAGTTTTAGGGTTTTCTTTCTATATTGTAGTTTAGTTTAGCTTAGATTAGTTCTTCTTCTTCCTCCTCCATTGTATTTTTCATTTCTTGTAGATCTTGTAATAGGAGAGAGAGTGATACATGTTTGGAATGCAAGAGTGTTTATAATAGAAGGTGACAAGCTATGAAAAGTGCTCTTTTTACTTCTCTTTATTTTCTATTTAACTCCTTTTACATGTTTAGCTAATCTTTTCTCTCATGACGGCTAACTACTAACTGCTAACTTGCTAACTTCTTATTTGATAATCCACATGAATATAATAGCTTCTACTTGGCCTTGCTCTTGCAAGAGCCATTGATGGCTCATGATGATGGATCTAGCACTCTAACATCAAAATCTCTAATAAGATAACATTACTTTATTTCATACTTACTCTTATTGGGTTTTGATGATTTAAGTGTAGCTTGCACTTGTTGGTTGAATTTGGATGTGAAAGTTAACATATGAGCCATGCTTTGTAATGCTCTTGAACCAAGGACTAGTGATGGTCAATGATACATGTGAGGCAACTATCACTAAGAGGTTAGCATGTTAGTGGAGTCATTAGTAGTTAGTAGCCATGAGTTTTCTTTATCTTTTTACTTTGTTTTAGAAATACTTTCAAAAATCATAAACATTTTATCTTCTATGTTCCCACTTCTTCGTGTTTCACCATACCTCTCTTTTCATTCTTTACTTTCTTTTCTTTACATTCTTTCAAATATTGAAGAACCGTTAACATACACGTGAACATATCGTGTAAGCTTCTATAGCCTCCCGTCCTTGTGGATTCGACTCGTTTTAGACTCTATACTATAACGAAAGTATCGAGGAAGCCAAAGCACACACACTTTAAATATCGATTTCAAAACATACACTTTTCGTGCGCAGTTTTCCCTCGATCAAATTTTGGCGCCGTTACCAGCAATGGGAACGGTTTGATTTCACATTTTTGTTAACTTTTCTTTTTTATTTTTAGTGTGCAGGTTAAAGCTATAGCATTGCAGAAGTCCACACTTTCTCTTATGTGGTTGGGTAAATTCTTGTATATTCTCATACTCTACTGCTAATTTTTATTTATATTACCTGTACACTGTAAATAATTTTAAGAACTAAAATAGAGAAATTGGATGCTTTAAAACGGTTAAGATATTTGCATCTAGGCACGTGTCAATTTTTATTCCAATATACTGTATTTTGTTCTTGTGTTGTTGTGATCTTGACGGAGGTATACATATTGCATTTCATATAGTTAGGACAAATACTTCAGTGATTTAATCGCTTTTTTGTGTTCATTCTTATCTATATTGTACATTTGCAAAAATTAAACTTAAGGGCAAAACCCAAGACAACATAAGGTAGGGAAGTCATTACCCTCCCTTAGCCCAAAAATCACCTCCCCATTCACACAACCTAAGCCTAAATAAAAATTACTAGACGTTGACCCCTAGGGACATCTCAGACTCATTTAAGAGATTGACCTAAGGGGAAAGTTGTTAGAAGTTGACTCTTGTCAAATCGGTGTCTAAGGTTGGGGATTGAGAGGCGAAACCTCAAAAAACAGTGTTTGGCATAATTAAGCCCGTTGCTCCGGCACAGATATCTCCCACTGATCTTGCCCCTACCTAGCCGATTAACTCGTGGTCAGATTCTGGCAATGTACCCCTCGTGGACAGTCTAACCAGTTAGGAGTCGTCTAGGTCTAAGTCAACCCTAGCATAGGCGTATTTTCTTTTTCTTTTGTTTGTTTGTTTGTTTGTTTGTTTGTTTTCTTTTTTATAAATTGTGAAATGGATTTTAATAATAATAATTCTTTCAATCCAAATATGAATTCACATTTCACTCTGACCTCATTTGACTCGGATAACTCCGACCCCGCTATGTACAACATGATCCAACCATATAGGCCGGGTTAGGATTATCCGACTCAATATGACCCATATCCCCAATCTTATGACCATAATTTTCAAAATAATTTCAATTCTTCACAGAGTCAATAGGGATTCAGCTCCCCCGAGTCAAATTTTCAACCATCTTGTCCACAATTTTCATTCCCCGATTTTGATTCATATACTCCTTTTCCTGAGCCACCATTTGAAGAAAAATCATCATTGGAAAGGAGTTTAGAAGAAGTGATAGAGGCCCAAAAACAATTTGAGAAATTGGTAGCCTCATCATGTCCACAAAATTTTCAAAATTCATGTAGTTCTTTCGCATAATGACTCAAAGGAAAATTATTGTGGGAAAAAACTATGAAATTTGTGTAAGAGACCGAGCGCATAATGCAAAATATGATTGACTTCCCATATCCACCAAATGTTCGTACGAATCACGAATCATGTCCTTTTGGAAATCCAGCTTCAATTTCATCATACCAACCTGAATTTGACTAACCTCAACCTCTTGATAGTTTGGCAAGTTATTCATTTTCTGAAATTGAACTTGAAGATGAATGTGAGCCGCAGTTTCAGTTTAGCAGTTCAAGTCCAATCGTTGAATCAATATCGACTCCTGTAGTATTACGTGAACTAAGTAACGTTCTTGAGCCAGTTTTGATTCTCATACTTTTTGAACTTGAATCAATCATTTCACCCATTCATATTCCTTTTGTGGACGAAAATCAAGATTCAATTTCCTTACATTCTTTTGAACTTGTCCAAAAATTTGAGAACCACCTTGACATTTTGGCAAGTTATCCTTTCCTGAAATTAAAATTGAACCTGAATGTGATCCTGAACCTCATGTGAGTGATTCCATTTCACTTTTTGATTCAATAATGACTCCGTTATCTTTACCAGATTTATTTCTCTATTTCAGAGTCAACATTGAATCCTATACTTGCACACCGTGAAATGGAATCGCCAATCTCTTATGATCACACTTCATTGATGGAAAAAGTGTGCGAACATCAATTCTTTGGTTTTGATCCTATTTTTGAACCAATTTCGACTCTCGTTGTTGACTCTTGACTTGATCTGAGTCAAATTCCCGAGGCGGTATCAGTTTTTATTCCTGATCCATTTGAGTCCAAATCCATCATCTCCCAAAATCACACTTCATTGTTGGACAAGCATGCTGAAGAAAATAACTCAGTAATTATTTTTAAAAATTGAAAATTAGATGGGGATAAGTTTTTCAGTAAGATCATTCATTTAATCATTCTTTTACAGGGTCATGTTAGAGAGGTCGTTGGTGGATTTCTGTAAGATCCACGATATATTGATTGAGTAGCAACGCTTGGTCCAATCCGACCACCACCGGAGCTACCACCATGAGGTATTTTTTCTTTCCTTCCCATTTGTTTCATGTATATACACATTCACGATGCATTGAGGACAATGCATGAGATAAGTGTGGGGAGGGTTTACTAACATAGTTAGTTTTACATTTTCTTTCTTTTACACTTCTTTTTAATTAAAAAAATTATTATATATAAAAACTCTTTTCTTTTTACAAAACTTTTTGAACAAGATAAATAGTTTTGATTTATTTTTAAGAAAATTAAGATTATCTTAGTAATTAAGAAGTCCTAACATTATGAAATTTTAAACTGAGTCAAAATAATAGATCTTGTTTAAATTTTAGGATAAGGAATTAAGATTTGAAAGATAATTTGATCTTGAATTTTTTGCCTTAGATTTATGCACTTCACACTTTCACAATTTTTGGGATTGAAATAAAGACTGATAATGCATAAAAAATTATATATATACTGATAATAAAAATCACTTATTGAAGTTGGGTAATTATACCTCAGAAAGCATAATTATTCATACCTAAAATGGTGGATAAAAAATAAAATAATCCTCTTTAGTTTTGTGGCCTTATTTACTCGAGTCCTTAAGTCTGAGAGATATTTTCTCATCTAGTGCCCTAAGATCTTCTGGATTGGGAGTCACCGGTTAAAGGCTCACTACCCGGGTAAATAAGAAAGCCTAAGAAAACTAATGGAGGAAAAAATTTAAAAATAAAAAATATATATACACAAATAAATGGAATGAAAGTTAGAGTCAATATCCCAAAAATCTTCACAGTTCACAAAGTGCATATTTTTCTAAGAGTTTTATAAAATATCAAAGAATCAATTCAGTTTAAATTCTTACATTTAATTTATAATAAAATTTTGCATTTCGACTTAGTTTACAGAAGAATAATTTCTGGTTAACATATGACCTTGCATTACTTATATTTTCACAAAAATACTTCAACATTTTTTCTCTACTTCAAAATGTGTTTTTCAAAATACTAACATTTGATTGTTTTCTTTATGAATTTTGTGGGTGCAATCCGCTGAAAACCTCAGGAGACAAAACGCTCCTCTAGGGGAAACTAGAGGTTTAACGGCTTGTTGCACATACTCAGTGCAATCGCATCACCTGAGAAAATGGTGTAATAATTTCCTTAGTTTTTTGTTTTGCTAGCAAACGATAAGTGTGGGGGTGTGATTAGTCTCTAAAACTGTATATTTCATACCACATCCTCACATTTATTTAATATTAAGTTCTGCTAATAATACCTCTCTTGCATATTTCTAGATCCATGGTGTGCAATGAAGAAGAAGACTCTAAATCACCATTTAATTGGTGATTAAAGACCTACAAAAAATAACCATTGACTTTGGAGGTGGTTCTGTCAAAATCAGAGACCCAAAACCCAAAATCGGGACATCTAGCCGACAGGGGGACAGGAGAGGACAGCGCAGCAGGCGGAGCGCCGCGAGCGGCCACCCTATGTTTGCGGAAACTCGGCCATAGCTGCGTTTTCGTGGCTCCCGTGTGGAGCCGCGCGCAAAGATTTGACGCGCGGCTCCGTACAGTACCCTGGTTCCCCTTTTTGCTTATAAATAGCCTGGGGTTTTTCCAGAACCGGGGAGAGGAGGTTTTGAGTAGTTTTTTAGGTTAGTTTTAGGGTTTTTCTTTCTATATTGTAGTTTAATTTAGTTTAGGTTAGTTCTTCTTCTTCCTCCTCCATTGTATTTTTCATTTCTTGCAGATCATGTAATTGGAGAGAAAGTGATACATGTTTGAAATGCAAGAGTACTTGTAATAGAAGATGACAAGCTATGAAAGGTGCTTTCTTTACCTCTCTTTGTTTTTTATCTATCTCATTTTATATGTTTAGCTAATCTTTTCTCTCATGGCAACTAACTACTAACCGTTTACTTGCTAACTTCTTATTTAATAATCCACATGAATCTAATAGTCTCTACTTGGCCTTACTCTTGCAAGAGCCATTGATGGCTCATGATGATGGATCTAACACTCTAACATCTAAATCTCTAACAAGCTAACATTACTTTATTTCATGCTTGCTCTTATTGGGTTTTGATGATTTAAGTGTAGCTTGCACTTGTTGGTTGAATTTGGATGTGAAAGTTAACCTATAAGCCATGCTCTGTAATGCTCTTGAACCAAGGACTAGTGATGGCCAATGATACATGTGAGGTAACTATCACTAAGAGGTTAGCCTGTTAGTGGAGTCATTAGTAGTTAGTAGCCATGAGTTTTCTTTATTTTTTGACTTTGTTTTAGAAATACTTTCAAAAATCACAAACATTTTTATCTTCTATGTTCCCACTTCTTCGTGTTTCACCATACCTCTCTTACATTCTTTGTTTTCTTTTCTTTACATTCTTTCAAATATTGAAGAACCGTTAACATACACGTGAACATACCGTGTAAGCTTCTATCGCCTCCCATCCTTGTGGATTCGACGCGTTTTAGCCTCTATGCTATAACGGAATTATCGAGGAAGCCAAAGCACACACACTTTAAATATCAATTTCAAATATACACTTTTTGTGTGCAATTTTTCCTCGATCAGAGACGCATCTCTTACTTTGTTGAAATAATGTGGACTTCAAGGTGGTGACGCGGTCCTTTTTTAAAGAGACGCGGTCCTATTAAACGCAATACTCGTGTTCTGGGGCATTGCCACGTGTCTAGCAGAGCTGAGGAGACATCTTTCCCTTAATACGTGATTTTCACGTTCAAGGTGCATGCCACGTGTCAGGTGGAGATTGGGCTCGAGACATGTGCCGCGTATCTTGGTTGATTACTGTATCTATAAAAGATATCAGTCTTTCAAGAGTCATCATTAGATTCTTTTCTTCTCTACTGAGCCCTGCGTTGAGGACTTTCAGAACTTAAGAAAAGCTCTAAGCTTTTTTCTTCCTTCTTTCATCTTCTATACAGAATTCACAGTCAAAATGGCCCCGAAAACAAAACCTGTGGCTTCGCCATCGAGCGCTGTCACTCCAGATGTTCAAATGGGCGGCTCTTCCGTGTAGGAAGCCCCCATTTCAGGTAAAAACTATTTGAACTGGTTTCACCATTAAGGGAGTTGAAGAGTTATCTTAACTCTTAAGTCACTTCTGAACTGAATCGCCAATGTGAGGCTTGCGTTCCCGTTTTTGACATTCAGACACGGCTTTTGCGTTGGTAGGCAAGACGCGGGTTTGACGACCTCCGTGTCTTCGCTTCATTATCTTGAATCTGTGTCTGCTTGTTGAACGTGGGCTTCGTTGAGCCTTACATTTTGATCCCAACACTTTAGAGAATTTCTCTAAGTGGGGGATAGTTCAGACACGGACTTCATGTGAACCTCGCGTCTTTGAGACTGGACGCAGGCTTCACTGAGTCTTGCTTCTGAGTCCAACACTTAGAGAAATTTCTAAGTTATGGAATATTGAAACATGGGATTTATGCGAGTCACGTGTCTTTGAGTTTAGATGCGAGTTTTGCTGATCTCCGCGGCTAGACTCAGTCCTGCATCTGAGCTTCAAACACTTAGTCATTTTTTTTTAGATTTTTGATTATGTGTTGTCCCCTTTGCAGTGTGATATTCATCCAATCATCTGACCAAGAAGTGCCATTTTGAAAATGTAGGTGATGCTGATCCGAATCTGACCTTCGTGCTTCCAAGGACTGCTCCAGTGTTTACTCTGAAGTTAAGGGAGCATCTGGACAGGCTCAGCAACCCTAGTATGCTGACCTTCTTGGAGATCATAACCAATGGGCGATTCGAGTCTGACACCTGCGTTGTGCTGAAGAAAGCTGACTTCTTTTTTGGCGAAGCTATCACTGAGAAAGATAGGGTCTTGCATGACGGAGACTAAAAGTGTCTCCGTCAGATAGGGGACAGGAGGTTTTTTCTTCCCAACATGGAGAGGATGTACACCTTAGCCTATCTTCAGCATTCGTCGGTACACCGCGCAATGGAGTGGGACCTTTCTCAGTCTATCTCTGGCGTGTCCCTCGGCAAATTGGGTGTAAAGGAAGCAGACTCTGCTGGCCACGGGAAAGATGTATTCGGTTTATATCCCAAATTAGTCAGGGCTGAGTATCCGAAAGGAGAAACCCCTCAGTTGGCCACCACCTTCATCAATCAATTCCTAAAGGTGAGGGGTGATTTTCCCACTGACTTTCGTCCGCTCGGGTGGGTCTACTTTATCGACAAGTCATGGTGGGGTAGGATGATTGGATTTGTTCTCGCTGAGCTCGGTGATTTACTGAAGCAGGTGGGATTATACCATTCGGTTAGGGCCGTGCAGTATGCTGCAGAGCTCCCACCACTTTTATGGCATCTTGGAGCATTACAATCCTCTGACGGGCACATTTTTTTACTCCGGTTGGAGAGATGGGGCTCGCTCTTCATGAGTTACACAAGGTCTCAGGGTTAGTAATTGGAGATGCCCCATATGAAGAGTATGTCTCGATTACTAAGGAGCTTCACCTATTGAAGAGAGAGGATCCTCAGATGTACGAGACTTATTGAAAAGTGCTATGCCACTTCCATATCTGCGGGCAAATATCTGTCTGGAGGAACATGGGTGTTAAACAGATGTCCTAGATGAGCTATCTGTTCAATAATATAAATTAAAAGTTTAACCCAGTGACTAGTCTGGCCCTTTGCATTGATGAAGAGATCGCCGAGAGGATTAGTGCTTCCACAAGCTCGTATACGACCAAGTCAAATGAGGATACTTTCAAGTCTGATACGGTCTTTGAAAGTTTTCTTTATCAGGCCCGGATTTCCATATCTGACCGAGCTCTATTGGCGGGCTTCTCATATTGTGGTTGAAGCGTTGTGTGGTGATAATGTTGCCGCATGAAGTGATCGTCGTCGATGTGTACCCAGCGGTCCTGCTAGCGCATGGGAAGTCAACTCTCTTCTTCAAGCGATGGTAGAAGGCATCCAAAGTGACTTGCGGGTGTTGATCAAAAGCCTGTGCCAAATGGAGGCTATTATCGACTCCCAGGGCAAGCAAGTGGTGGATTCAGAGGGGAGGCTAGAAGTGAAGACTCCCAATCCCAGAGCCGAGCTTCCGTACACATGCCTGATGCTTGGTACATCATGCATTGCCCCTCACTGATGACGGCAGTGTCTCCCTCAGAAGGCTTCGTCCCTTTTGTGTAGAGGCTAAAGAATTCGAGTTGGTCACAGTACTATATGTAATATATCCAAAAAACTATTCTAAGCAGCTCAAACTATCAGCTTGATCGATGCTTCCCTGAGATTTTCAGTGCATCCTATGGGGATAAGTTTGCGACCTTGTAGGACCAGACGATTTCACATGGCTACTGTCTGGAGTCTTTTGGTGGCTCATCAACATTCAGTCCAGATATTTGGTCTTCCGGTAAGGTGATTCATGTACGATCGAGCCTTACATGCTAAGTCGCTTTGCTAGGCAGTTTGGTTATGATCAACTATATGTCGGCAACCCCAACACTGGACTCCCTTCAGTGGTAACCTATTTGAAGGTGCCCAAGCATGGTATTACAGTGTAGCTGGGGGAACAAGGGCTATTTTCAGTTTACCTCACAGGACGCCAAAATGTTATCAAGTCTCAGTTTCTGCACATGGTACTTCCTCGCTAGCAGAATGGTCGGCTTTGGCATGAATACTTCTTGTATTAAGAGTATCAAGGCATCTTATAAAGCCAAGTTGGGTTCCAAGAGATGCATACGAGGGATGAGCGAGTACCAAAAGGCTGAGAGGGAAGCAAAAAGGGAGGCAAGGAGGGAGACTAGTAGGACTGGAGCAGCCTTGGTGTTGGAATCTAGCACGGGAGCCGCGGAGCAGTACCCTATCCAGAGTGCTCGACAAGTCGTGTCTAAGTGTCCTCGTGCCTCCACTTCCCAGGGTGAGCCCAGCTCGAAGAAGGCTAAGAAAGGGTCTGAGGCTGAAGCTTCGGCCCGGATGCCTGAAGTAATCCTTCCTGGTGCTGAGGAGCAGGAAGAGGAAGAAGAAAAAGAGGAAGGAGCTCCAACACTTTGTCCCCGAGGCTTGTGTAGTAGGGACCCTGCGATCCTGGCGGAGGGAGAGCCTACAGGCGAACCACCATGGCCAAAGGGGCTGAAGGGCCTGAAGAAGTGGTGGAGGGGCTTGAAGTTGAGATTCCAGGAGTTTCAACTCGGCCTGAAACTTCTTCGACCCATGAGAGAAGGGCGGAGGTGCAACAACCTGGGTCTCCCAGCGTGTTGATGTCTACCTCGTGGGTTGTTGAGCCCAGCCCTACTACCGGGGTTCTTAGTGGTAAAGCCACGATCGTTGAGACTTCTTGGGTCTAATTGTCATCTTCATCGTCTGAGGAGCATGAATATTATTCTAGCGAAGAAGTCTACTTCGGCGATGAACCCGCTCTTTCTGATAGCAGCAAATTCGCGCATATTCAGAGGAAGAAATGCAGGTGTACATCCCTGCAATGGTTCCGTCGATAGGAAAGATTGCTACCGCTGAGGGTATTTCTTTTATCCTCCTTAATTATATCTCCATCAGGTTGGGAAAATGTTTTAACATTTCCTTTGAATTTCTTCTACAGGGGTGGCCACCGATAGCGAACCCACAACTTCTTCTCACATTGAGGAGCTGGTCCAACGAGAGAGTCTTGAAGTTCCCGCTATCGGGATGCCTTATGAGAGTGTAACCACCAAGATCGGGGAACCCTCATCCCTAAGTGGCTTGTCCAAAGATTTGTCATCTTCAGATCCTCAGCCTGGTAAGGGAATAAAGATGTGTCGTATACTCTCTTTTTCATCGTTATCACTGACATTAATGTTATGGTTGCAGAGAGTAATAGGGTAACTCAAGTAGAGGTTCCCGTGGCGAGCATCGACATAGAGGACATCGCAGTTCAAACTTCGGCCAGTGAACCCAGTGCTGTGGAGTTTGTTGCTGCCCCTGTTGCTATGGAGGCTACCATAACAACCGTTCCAGAGGTATTGGCCATGACCTCAGCGCCGCAAGAGCCAGTTGTTGGCCTAATCCCTGCACAAGTTGAATTGGCTCCCATCTCTGTGGATACTACCTGTACTATCATAGAAAGGGGATCCGAGAGTACATCAGCAGGGTTATCTCTAGCCACCAACATCATAAAAAAAATTAGCGCATCAAATGGTGCAACAATTTTTCGCCTCCTTGAAGTCCTGCATTGAGTTAGTCCTTTTTGGGAAATGTTCCTTCAAGTTTCTCGGATGCTTCTTGAGAATCAGATTGAGAACATCCGTCACACTGGAAGCCTAGAGCAAGATAGGGCATATCTGACGCTAGTTGAACAGCTGGGGATAAGTTTGAGGGAACTAGAAAAAGGCTAGCTCGATGGATGAGGCTCGGTCGACACTGAGTAAGCTCCTCGCCGCTCAAGAACATGAGCGAAAAGAGATGGAGGAGCAGATGGTTGAAGAGGCTCTTCATCTCCACAACTTCCAAGCCGACTACCAAAGGTTGGTTGACGATTCGAAGGAATCTGAGATCGTCACCAAGAGTGCGAACAAGTCATTGCCACTGCTCGGGCAACTATTGCTAAGGTACAAGCTCTGATTCAAGTCAACGAGCAGAAGCTTGTTGTCACCAGAAAAAGGCTGGAAGAGCTGGAAGCTGCCAAGAAGCTGGTCCAAGAAGATCTTGCTGTTCATTCCTCCAGGTTGGAGTCTCTTTAGACACAGTTGGTTATGAAGAGATTCTCATCATAGGAAGAGTTGCGGATTCAAGCTTGAGCGGAAGTCGAGAAGGCACGCCAGCAGGAGATGCAGCACCTTCAGGAACGGATCTATTCTTTGCAAGATTTTTAGTCATCTTTCCCTTTTTGTATTTTCTCATTTTTCATAACACTCCACTTGTCAAATAAAAGAGTGTTTGTATTACTTTTATCATTTTTTTATCAAATAATAAAAGTTATCAAATTCTTATCTCATCTTTATTCTTTCTTTGTCTTTAAGAATTAGACGGACTCTTTGTTGCTTGGATGAACTCGGCTTTCATAGTCGCAACCCTTGACCATTGTGAAAATGTAGTCTTTAGTTATTTTTGTTAAGACGCGGCCATGAATGATAGAAAATAAACTCAGGCTGCACTGAGTTTGTGATTAGGACGCGACTCTCATTTGTAGTGGAGGCGCGACTCTAATTTGTCAAGAGAAACGCAGCTCTAATTTATTGAGAGGACGCGGCTCTGGCCCTTTGAGAGGACACGACTCTGAGTTGTTGAGAGAAATACAAACCTGCGTTCTTCAATTTGATAAAGGGGACGCTGCCTTTAGGCTTGTAAAAGGAGGCGGACTTCAGGACGCGACGCTGAATTGTTGAGGGACGCGGTTCTGGATCGCTGAGAGGACGCGGCTCTGGCTCGCTGAGAGGACGCAGTTCTGGCTTCTTCAAGTTGATAAAGGGAACGCAGCCCTCAGGTTTGTGAAAGGTCGCAGCCTTCGAGTCTGTGCAAGAATGCGGACTTCAAGACGCAGTCTTCAAGTCTTGTGAAAGGACGCGAATTTCAGGAAGCAGCCTCTAAAGCATCACATGCAATCCTTTTTAAAGATTTTGTTAGACCTTTCAATGCCAAGTCAGCATTGACGGTTGGGGACTTGTGTCTTTGGTGTTTCCCGGAGTAAAAATCCACGTGTCTCATCCACACTGGTTTGATATTCATGTAGGAATTAAAACTGATGGCTTTGATTTTTATACCATTAATTGTAGGCCTTCTAGCGAGCCTATAAATAGGCCTCAGCCTCTTAGCAGTCATTCATCTCGACTATTTTCCTTTGCGAGCATTCGCTCTGAGGGACTTCATCTTGATTGTCCACATTTCCTTCAAGGGCATGTATTCTGAAGAACAAAAAGAACCCAAAGCTTCTATGCTTTCTTTTAATCTTCTTTGAAGATTATCACTGTTAAGTGATTTTAAGATTAAAAATCATTACTTTAAGTGCTTTCACGACTGTGCCTTGACAAATGAAGTCCAACTTTTAGAGAATTCTTCTTCGGGTAGGAACTGGCTTTTGCCATGATAAGGCTCGGTCTCTCTAAAATTCTGTCATCCCCGTCCATGAAGAGACTCGGTCTCTTGATCTCTTTCTGAAATCTTTTCTTGGTTCATGTGTCCCTGCTCTGCAAACGCGCCTTTCACATTACTTGATAAAACATGAGCTTATTGACTTCAAAGTCTAAGTCTTCAGACGCGAGTGTGGTGAACTCTGTATTTGGGTGCTAAAACGTGAGTTTTGCATATGAAGCTCGCTTTTAGGGTTCTTGACTTAGAGAATTTTAAGTATGCTCTTTTGAGCTATCTGGACGCGAACATGACAAGCCCTGCGTCTCAGATGCGAGTGTGGCGAACTCTGCATCTTGAAGTTATCTCAAGCAGTTTTTAAGACCCGCATCTGCGTCGTTGATTTATGCCTCGCGTCTCATATATCAGATGCGAGCCTAACACCAGACTGCGTCTGGACCCATATTCTCTATCCCTGCATTGGTTAAATCTGCGCCTGAAGTTCATGATTTTCGCTTCACATTTATGCTTCTGATTTTTTGCTTCTGTCTTTGCAGAATTTTAACCTTTGGGTTGTTATTTCTTGCATACTGGCCATATGGATGGTACCAGTTCTAGCGTCTTTGCCGGGTTCATGGGAGAATATTTGGACCAGCCAGCTTGTTTGATTGGCGATCACTCGGAAAGTCAGAGCTCCTGTCCATGGGTGAGGAGGATCCGCACGGTTACTGATACACGTCAAGGCCTTATTGAACATGACGCACCAGTAATGCTCTGGGTTCTTCATGGTCACAGTGGGTATGGCTCCTTTGAAGGCCACGGGAAAGAGGACGTCACCAGTAAGGTCTCGGATCCTCCCTTCACCAATCTTACCCAAAGAAGTGACAGTGATGAAAAATCCATGCTCGTTGGATGACTTTCTAGTGGTGGAGCTTCCCATTAAGTGAAGGATTGCGGCCTTTTGAAGATCTTCGCACCAGTTGGTCGGGTGGAATCAAAATGCTCCCCTGCATTTCAACCTCGAGAAACACCATTGTTCTCAAGAGGAGAGGTAGTTGATCCACTATTCCTGGCCTCAGTCAAGAGGATGAACTTCGTGTATCTTTAATGTTTTGAGGAGTGAGTGCAACCTTTCACTGAGCAAGAGGGACTTTTTTGTACTCCTTTATTGTAACACTCAATCTTATTGTATAAAAGAGCGCCTTGTATCATTTTTATATGTTTGAATATCAATAAAAGTGAAACTTTTTCCTATCTTCTTATATGTCTTGACTTTCTCTTTGTATTGAAAATTAGACAAATAGAAGTGGTTTCTCTTGATTTGTTAAAAATGTGATATTTAACTTAGCAAGTCAAAGTTGAAAATTTTCATTTAAGGAATTTAAGATTACTGCCAGAGGTATGATATTAACTTGACAGGAGTGGAATAATTTTCATTGACTTACCAATCTATATATGAGAATGACAAGTGAAATTAGACCCATCAGGGATCTAGAAGAATCTTTACCGTTGAGGTGTGATATTAATTTAACGGGTTGAATTAAATCTTGTCAGAGGTGTAATATTAATATGATAAGGATGTGAGTTAGAGGTGTGATATTAACTTAACTCTACAAGAATTTCAGTTTCGTTTGACAAAACTGAATATACCACTATCATAAGTATAGTGTTAAACATGACAGTGAAGATAATGCTAGAGGTGTAATTTTAAACTTGGTATTGGTCATCTCGACTTCGATATAGAAGTTCGAGGGAAAGTCATTGTTATAAGTGTATTGTTGAATTTAACAATGAACTAGATGCTAGAGGTATAATGTTAAATTTAGCATTGCTCATCTAAGCTTCGATATGAAAGCCTGAGGAAAAGTCATTATCATAGGTGTATTATTAAACTTAACAATGAACTGGATGCTAGAGGTGTGATGTTAAACTTAGCATCGCTCATTTCAGCGTCGATATGGAAGCCTGAGGAAAAGTGACTGTCAGAGGTTTAATATTGAACTTGGCAGCAATTTAATCACTGTTAGAGGTGTAGTGTTAAACTTAACAGTAACTTATCAGAGGTGTGATGTTAACATGATAGTAGTTGATTTGTGATATGAGCAATTTTGAGGACTTGTCATTCTATTGATGGGAATTGACAAGTTGAGTTTGAAATGTCAGAGGTGTAGTATTAACTTGACAAGAATTGCTTTGCGATATGAGCAATTTTGAGGACTTATGATTCCATGCAAGGGAGAGACAAGTGAAGTTCGTACTTGCTGGGGAGTATTAAAACTTTTCATCGTTAGAGATGCAGTATTAAACTTAAAAATGATTGAGCTTATGGACCTACCACTCTATGGGAAAGAATTGGTAGGGGACTTTGGTGGAAAATAAAATGACTTGTCAGAGGTGTAATATTAACGTGACAATTATTGATTTTCTAGGGACATGGGAATTCGCCGTTAGAGGTATAATATTAACATAACAACAGAGATTTTAAATGAGTTTCGTTGTTAGAGGTTTAATATTAACTTGACCGAATTCATTGGGGATCGGGAAATCTGGCTTGTCAGAGGTTTACTATTAACGTGACAAGTCCGAGCTCATTTCGTTGGAGAAATGAACACAGGTATTTTTATGACCTTACCATTCTATGGGTGAGAATTGATAGGAGATTTTGGAGGAGAGGATGAGATCTAGTCCCTTAGGATTTTTAGCAAACCCTCAGCTATTAACGGATTTGGCATGCCTTTACTAACTACCGTTTGAGTTAGGCTAGCCACGTTATTCCCTCAGCATGATGAGTTGTTAAAAACTTATGTTGAACTTAAAAGCTAATATTTTCCTCTATCCTTAGCTATCGGAGGCGTCGGATGTCCATAGATACACTAGAGAAGTGTAACAAGGCTAAAACCAAAGTCTTGCACTTTGTTTCATCTTCAATATTTATGTCATGCATCACGATGTAACCAGCTTTCGATTGGCTCGACACAGATTGACTAGAACACGATCTAGTGAAGGAAGGAAGAAGATTTTCTTTGGCACCCTTCCAAACATCTTGGATCCTGGGAGTTTCAATCAGAGGTATAATATTAACCTGATCAGGAGAAGAATGCTATCAAAGATAGTATATCTTTAAGAATTTATCGTTGATTGCCATCATAAGTGTATCACCGTCCAGGGTTATAAGGCGGTATGCTCCATTCGAGTAGACTGACTCCACTCCATTTGGGATGGAATTTCTCTTTGATCTTATGCGTTATGACCATGGGTCTTTTGATAGCTAAGACAAGATCACCTTTCTTGAAAGTTCACTCCTAAGCTTTCTTGTTGAAGGCTCTGGTAATTCGAGCTTGATAGAGATCGATTTGCTATTGAGCTTGCAGATGTTTATCATCTAAAGCCTCCAGCTCTTGGAGTCGCATTCGTTGCTTCTCCTGATTTGTCATCTCTATTGTCAAGGCGATGCATAGAGATAGGATTTGGATTTCTAATGAGAGTACAGCTCACACCCATATACTATAGAAAATTGTGTAGCTTTTGTCGGGGTTCGAACCGTCGTGCGATAAACCCATAAACATTCACCTAATTTGTTATCCCAGTCATGTTGGCTTTTCGAGATGAATTTCTTAAGAAGTTTTCTAATAGTCTTGTTGAAAGCTTCTGAAAGGTCGTTAGCGGCTAGATAGATGTCTTGAAGATACACTCTAAATTCTGAACTTGTTCTAGAACCTTTGAAAGGCTTGGCTGACGAACTGGGGCCCATTATTATGGACAATTCGTCGTGGCACGCCAAAGAGGTAGACTACGGGCGTGTTTGTTTTGCCGTAAAACGCCGCAAAACGCAAGTCGTAAAACTTCTTTTCCATTTTCCGTTGTTTGTTTCGCTGAAAAATAAGTTACAAAATGCTACTCTTCTTTTCCCATTTGCAGTTGCTACAGTTAAATTTGTGGTCATGTAAATATCACTTTTACACTCATATTTTTCCACTTGCAGTTGCTACAGTTTATTTTGTGGTCATGTAATTCTCACTTGTAGTACACTTACAGTTCAAAACAGTTACTTGATAATCAATATATAATTTAATATTATTAAATATTTAATATTTTAAATAGTGTTCAATTTCTTATTTAATTATTTAATTATTTTATATTTTTAATCTTTAATTTTTTTTATTGTTTTTAATATTGTTTTATTATTTAATATTTTACTATTTAATTTACTATTTTTATTTACTATTTTATTTAATACTTTATTATTTTATTAATACTTATTCCATTTTTTATTATTTTATTTAGAGTTAATATTTTATTAATATAACAATATTATACTTTAATATAAAATTATTATATATTTAATTATTTATTTTTTAATATAAAAAATTACTTATTAATATCATAATATATTTTATTATTATTAATATTTTATTATGTTAGTATTGGAATAATAATTCCGTATAATAATACAATAATGATAATTTGTTATTAAATTATAATTATATTTTACTTTGTTAATTTTATATTTCTATAATATTACAATAATATTATAATAAAATTTATATTATAATAATTTTCAAGTATTTTTAATATTATAACTATATTTTATTATTTTTGTAAGATTTTTTTATATTATACTAAAATTTATATTATAATAATTTTCAAGTATTTTAATATTATAATATTATAAGTATATTTTATTATTTTTGTTTTTTAATATTTATATTTTATTAGTATTCTTAAAATTTATTAATGTTCTTTAGATTTTCTTAAAATTTTATATTATTTATTTAGTTAATATTTTAGTAATATTTTACTATTATACTAATATTTTATTAATATTATTGTTATAAATAAAATATTAAGATTATTAATTTTTATCTCAAATTTATTAATAAAATTTAATTTGCAATAGTAGATTTAATTTAATAGTATTTATAATATTTAAATCACTGCTACAGTTAATTTTGTGGTCAACTTTTCCATTTACAATTTTACATTACCAACCAAACACCATAAAACACAATATACTATACCATTTATACTTTCACTTTATCAACCAAACACCGTAAAACACAATATACTTTTCCATTTACACTTCACTTTATCAACCAAACACCGTAAAACACAATATATTTTCCTGCTACAGTTCACTTTTTTCATTCTCATTTTACGACTTACGACTTGCGACGTTTTGCAACGAAACAAATAGGCCCTACGTGATGTTTAATGAACTTGATTACGTCAGATGTCTTTACCTCCCTCAAAGGGATAGTTTTTGCCATTTAGAAAAATAATCTGTTATGGTTAGGATGAACCGATTTCCTTTTGATGAAGGTGGGCTGATAGGATCAATCACGTCCATTCCCCATATTTTAAATGGCCAGGAAGAAGTTGTAGGGGGAATATGTCCTGGTGCCTCGTGAATGAAGTTACCATGGATCTGACAAGCGTGGCATGATCGGTCACATATATTGCATATTTATTGTCACATTATCATATTTATTATCTAAATAAATTATATTAATAAGTCCTATTTTTCTTTATAAAATGTAGGCCCATTGCTAAAGGATAGAAAAGAGAAACGAGCCCAAAAGCCCATCAAATTCTGATTAATTCAGAATTAATTCAAAATCAGGAAATCAGGGCAGGTCATGGCAAATCAAAGAGGTTAAAAATCGGTTAAAATGAATCTTCCCAAATCAAGTAGTTAAAGCCAAAGATCAAAGGTTGTTTCGTCAAATCCTGGAGCTGAAACGGGAAAACCGGCAGGAGATAAAGTCAGAACACAAAGCAAGGAGGTGTACCCCACCCCCGGCTATGACCATTTGATTGTTGTTGTGGGAGCGTTTGCTCCCCTATCTCCGTACGCCCTCCCCCGTTTAGGTTTTGCCTATAAATACTGTATTTTTCAGAGAAAAAGGGACCGGAAATTAGTTTAAGTTTCTCTTTGTTTTTAAGGTTTACGCTCTTTGTTAGAGAGTATAGAAGTTGTATCTCTATTTTATATTTGTAGTTCAATTCAAATACTAGTGAGAGAGATAGGAATAGAGTGATTGTAATATGAAGATTGAAGTGATATCAATAAAAAAAATCAAGTTTTCTCTTCTTCCACTCTAATTCACGGGTATGTCTTACTTTATTTACATGTATTATTTTTCATCTTCCATGAGTAGCTAAATTTATTTTTTGGGCTCACTATTGTTCCTCTCTTCGATCCTTCTTCTTTTTGAATGATTTTGATGTAAAGACCTAATGGAATCATATGCATGTCTAAACTAAGCCATTCTTCTTTGAAAGTGTTCTTGAAGGCACATGAGGATGGGTTTCGATTTCTAAACTTCTACTTCTTTTAAAACATCTCTTGAACTTGTTTTTATTTCATACTTGAAATACTTGATGATTTAACATTCAATTCAAGATGGTTTCTTAAAGAAAAGAGTTAACTTTTTCAAACTATCTTATTTGCTTTACTTAAAACTTTCTAAACTCAAGCTTAAGTTTTTGCCTATGATCAAGTTGAGATACTAAGAATTTCAAGAGAACACATCGTTGAGTAGTGAGATAGTGAGCCCAGATCTTCTTCTTATATTAAAAACAACAAATCACTCTTCAAGCTTTTCAAAAAATCACCTTTTCCAAAGCTTTCTCTAAGTTTGCAATTTTTCTTTTAATCATTTCCTTCTCTCCATTCTCCTTTTCAATTTATAAAAAAAAAATAAAAAGATACCAACTCCATTCTTTGTTACTTAACAAAACCGCCAAAAAGCTTATATCGCATTCCTCCTCATGGACACGACCTGTTAGCCCAAAGCTACATGGTAATTCTTATCACTTTCATTTCACGATCAATTTTTGGCGCCGTTGCCGGGGAGGGAATAGTGTATTTGTTTTTTAACAAGTTTGGTGTCTTGTTTCAGGGACGTCAAGATTCAGATTTAGCACTCAAGCTTTGCCGGAGAAGACTTGCTATTCTGTGCCTCTACTCTCGAAAGTAGAAAACAGAATTTCAAGAAATTGCAGCGCAAGTTTGAAAATTTGTGGACTACTAAAAAATTCTTTTTTTTGCAGGAAATACCGCTTTACAAAAATACAGTTTTTGTGTATTATTCTTACTATATTTGATATTCACACTTCCTATTTTTAATCCAAAGTAATCTGAGTGATTATTAATTGCCTAAAAAATAATTAGATTTGCATTCTAGGCATTTGTCTGATTACGTTTCTTTTACAATTACTGTTGAAGATAGTTGAAGATATGGTATGTATGCATAGCATATAGTTAGGAAACATTCTTAGGTGATATTTGCTTGTGAATGTTACTTTTTTATATCTTGCACACTCTGCACAATCAATTCTAAGGGTAAAACCCAAATCAAGATAATGTGGGGAAGTCATTACCCTTCCTTAACCCACAAACTATCTCCAAGCATGCACAACCTAAGGCTAAGTAAAATCTGATAGACATTGGTCTTAGGGATATCTCGAACTCACTAGGACATTGTCCTAAGGGAGAAGGTGTTAGAATTTGACTCCTGCCAAATCAGTATCTAGGAAAGGGATTGAGAGGCGAAACCCCGAAAGCCGGTGGTTTGGCTTAATCAGGTCTGTTGATTTTGCGTAGATACCTCCCACCAATTTTGCCCTGACCTGGCTGATTAGCTTATGGTCAAAGTCTGCATTATACCTCCTGTGGACAATCAACCAGTTAGGAGTCATCTAGGTCAAGGTTGCCTTAGACTAGGCTTGGTTGTTTTCTCTTGTTGACTATTGATGACTTGTTTGTGATTGTGTTTGTGTATGCAAGTGTGGTCAAGAGACCCTAATTCATCTAGGTTAACTAGAAACACATCACCACCCAAGTTTGAACCAAGACCAGATTCGGTTATGGCTCAACTGACATCTTTGTAGGATAGGTTCTATCCTATTAGAACGTCACTTCCATCCTGCATCTAACTTCCATCGGTTGGTGAACACAACTTTGAGCTTAAGCCACAGTTCATCAACACACTCCCTAAGTTTCATGGCTTAGAGTCTGAAGATGTTTATTTCTTCATAAGAGAATTTGAGGAAGTATGCTTAATGATGAAAATCGCACACCTTACAGATGATGCAATTAGGCTGAGATTTGTCCCTTTTGCTCTTAAGGACTCAGCCAAGAAATGGCTCTATAGCTTAGCGGCCGGCTCTATCAAATCCTGGGATAGTTTCATCAAGGTCTTCTTGAAAAATTATATCTAATTCATAAGACCGTTCTCATTAGGAAAAATATCATGAAGTTCAAGTAAGAACCTAGTGAACCGTTTTGGAGGTACTTTGAACGCTTCAAAGACCTTCTTGTCCAATGTCCTCATCATGGAATAGAGAAATGGCGACAATGTCAAATTCTTTATGATGGTTTAGACTACTCAACCAAGACCCTCTTAGAAGCATGTGCCAAGGGGTTCTTGCAGAAAGATGAGAATGAAGGATGGGATTTATATGAGAATCTAGCTAAAAAGACCATCCAATGGGAACCAACTAGTGAAAGCTCTAGGAATTCAAACTCCATCTCTTCAAAAGGAGGTCTCCATTCAATTGAATCATCCATAGCTAACAAGGCAAAGTTAGCTAGCTTAGCGGGAAGACTGGATGCTTTAGAAACTAAGGAAATAGTCCAGTCAATCAAGTCAGCCCAAACCAAATTCCAACTCTGGGCTGTACTTATTGTCAATCCATGAATCATATGTTTGAGGAGTGTCCTATATTTCAAGCTCAACAATACTTTTCAGAACTGATGAATGCGGACTTTTGAAGGCCGAACAATGATCTTACGCACCAACGTACAATCCTGGCTGGAGAAATCACCCAAATTTCTCATGGAGCCAACACAACAATGACCACCCAAAGTTGAACCATGTAAGCCACTTCCATCATTCCAATAATTCTTCAATCATCAACCCTACTTTCCAAATTACACTCACAATTCTCCCAACAATATTTCAAATTATCAACAAATTTTTTCAACCAAGCTGTGCCATCTTCCTTCCAGAATCCTCAACTTGAAAGAAGAATGACTAATTTTGAGAGAAATATGGAAAGGTACATGAAAAACTAAGATTCTCTAATGCAAACAATACAGAAGTTAGAGGGTCAAATGAGCCAATTAGCCAATCCATAGAATGAGAGGCAAAAGGGTACCTTGATCAGTCAACCAATTATGAATCATAGGAATTCTCAACAAGCTCATTTGGTTGAGGATCAATCATTGAATCAATATAATGTTGTTCATATATTGAGGTCGGGAAAGAAAGTTGATAATCAAGTGTCAACACCACCCAATCCCAGTCAGCACAATCACACTAAGCATCCACTTCATCTAATCCGAATCCGTCCAATCTGATGAATCTGAAACAGATAAGTCAACCAGTCAGGTGTACAAGCCTATAGTACCATTTCCTAATAGGTTAAAGAACAACAAACAGAATCCACACATAGATAAAATAATTGAGATGTTCAACCAAGTGAAGATAAATGTGCCACTTCTTGATGCCATCCAACAAGTCCAATCTATGCAAAATTTCTTAAGGGCATGTGCATCAAGAAGAGAAAGACTAATGTACCTAAGAAAGTCTTCTTAGCCACTAACATTAGTGAGCTACTGTTGGGTCCGATCCCTGTCAAGTACCAGGATCTGGGTTGTCCCACCATTTTCTGCACTATAGGACAAGCTGAGATTAGTCACACACTTCTTGACTTGGGAGCGAGTATCAACATACTTCCATTCTCAGTTTATCAACAATTGTAAAACACCTAGAGGGGGGTGAATAGGTGATGAGCTAATCTAAAGGTCAATAATGCGGAATTAAAAACTTATTTAATGCAAATTAAACTTCTTAAACTAAACACCACGTACAACACAAGAGTGTAGCCGGATTCCCCGTGAAGGGCTCTGGACTAACTCCTCAAGATTTCTCTAAATAAGAGTTGAGGTGTCGCGTTGGCTCTCTTGGTTGAATACAAGTGTTAGCAAACAAACCCTAAGCATATGACAATTGAGCACACAATATATCAAGCATATAAAGATGAAAGCAATATAAGCATGCAAGATATAAACAAGTAAGGGATAGATTGAGCAATCGCAAACACGGGATATTTGTTTCAAGGTTCGAGCACACTTGATCTACGTCCCCGCCTTCAACACTATGAAGGATTTCCACTAAAATCGATCCCACCGGATCACTCGGTGCCGCAACACCTACAAGGCGAGTTCACACTTGAACTCCTTGGACTCTCTAGTCCCGAACATACCGCAAGCCCACAAGCTCACCGAGGCCGCACCTCAAATAAAGAGTTCACACACGAACTCAAAACACCGCGAACCCGCAAGTCCGCCTCCTCAAAGACAAGAATGAGAATTTTGGTACACTTTCATCACCTAAAATTACTCTCACAATAACACTCCTATAGGTAGATATAGCAATGGATAGCTCAAGTGTTGTGTGAGAAAACTAGGATAGAAATGATGGAGGAAAACTCAAGAACACTTTGAAAAATACTCTTGATAAACTCCGCTTTTAATTGGAAATATTAGCTCTCAAACAAGTGGAGAAACCGCTTAAAAATGTAGGAAAAACTGGTGCAAAACCCACTTGAGAATCTTGTTAAAAACAGTCCCAAAAGCCTTCCTTTTATAGGGCTAGAAAAACTAGCCGTTGGGGCATTTTTTCAGCCCTGGCGGCTGACGGTCGACGGCCCAGTCGACCGCCAACGGTCAGAATTCTGACCGTTAGAGCCTCGGTCGACCGGCCCGGTCGACCGCTGCCTAGAACAGAGAACAGAGCCCTCTGCCGGTCGACCGGCCCGGTCGACCGGGGCTTTCCAGAGAGCAGAAGCTCTCTGGCGGTCGACCGGGTCAGTCGATCGGCCCTCCAGCAGACCTGGCATGCACGTTCTGTGCACGTCGGTCGACCGGTCCGGTCAACCGGCAGAAGCCAGGCAAGACATTTTTGGAAAAAGAAAACTTGGTATTTTGACACAAATAAAATCCCATAAAATCACCAAAACTCTACAAAAATAGTTTCAATATTATACTTAGATAAACGAACATGTTTGAGAAAAATCAAGACATGTTACAAACAATTTGAACTATTTTTGTAACTTAGAACAAAAACTATATTTTTCCAAAATTGGTTTTTCCAAAACTTCTCCAAATACAAAAATAAGATATTTTAAATACTTTGAAAGCATAGGGTGTATGGATATGATTCACTACACATACATGATGAAATATCTATGTTTTTGACATTAAGCACTAAACATGGTTTTGGTTAAAGACGTGTAAACTTTGAATACCAAAAACCAAACCGGTGTTTTCCAAAATGAAAATTCTTTTGTATTTTCCAAAGTAAAAATTCTTTTATGAAAACACATATAAATCAAGAGTGTGTGTGTATATGGTATACTTGAGCAATCCACCAACTATTCTATCCTTTACAATTTATCTAAAAATAAAATCTTAATAAAAACAAACCTAGACACAAGTCTTCTTCTTGAAGTCTTCACTTGAAGTCTTCTCCTCTTCTTGACTTGGTCCAAACTCGATCCAAAGATTTAGACTCCTCTTGAGTACTTGATGTGGTCTTAATGCACAAGCTCTTGATTCAAACCGTGCTAGCTTCAAAACTTGACTTTAAATCATTTGTTGAAGCTACACACTAACTAAGATTTTGATCACAAATCTGAGACTAAATAAACACAAGATCATTAGTATCATAACTACATGAGTTGATCATCATCAAAACTAGAGTGATGGGCCTTTGGGCCAACACAACTCGGGTTGGGCGATCTTAATCCAAGTCGAGTCACAATCCAAAGTGCGGACCGTTCTATGAAAGTTCCAAAGGAAAAAATTAATGATGTCCTTATCCGGGTCGGGGAGTTTATCTACCCAGTTGATTTTATAGTTCTTAAGACACTACTTCTGTGCAATCTTAAGGCCCAAACTCCAGTTATCTTAGGGCGCCCATTTCTTGCTACTGCCAATACTATTATTAATTGTAGGAATTGGTCTATGAGATTAATCTTTGGGGACATGACTAGAGAAGTTAATGTCTTCAACCTAGAAAAATAACCTTGTAAGATAAGAGACCAAATATTTGAGATAAACTTTGTTGAAAATAATTGTGATGAAGAAAGTGAAGGTATAGAGAATGAGTCTCTGTTTCTTAATGAATTATTTAAGAATGAATGCGATTATCTTAATAATAAGGCATATGTCAGAGATCCTAATTTTAGAGTCCCCTTTAAAAAAAGAAAATTTGATTTGGATATCTTCACTTTCGCTGAGCCAATTAATGATAAATCGTATGAGAATATAATTTAAGAATCTCCAATTGACCTACTCTTTGAATACCTCTTCGAAGAAGAATTCATGTGTTTGGATGAACCGACTAGGGATATTTTGGTTAAATACACACCTCTAAGGAAAATTGTTGACCTAAGTTTTGAGGAGATGTATGAAACTGAGTTAGAATTTCTAGGCATTCAAAGTGAGAAAGTTCCAACTGAGAAGTGTGATGGTGATCAATTTTTGAATAATGAATGTAGAAATATGAGAAAGAAAAACTTAAAGAAGGTGAGATTAGGAAGGAAGAGAGCTAAAATGACAAAAAAATTGGCCTCCCCACTATGCCCAATAAAGAGAACCTATTGGAATGATGGGAAGAGAGCTAGAGGGATGAGACCGAAAAAGATCTAAGTATGGGAGAAACATGATGTTGTACATATTTTTGTATAATATATGCACCTCTTTTACATTCCATTTCATGCATCTATACATTTCTTTCATACATTGGGGACAATGCATGAGATAAGTATGGGGGAGGGCTCTAACATGACTAATATAACTAAAAAAAAGAAAAAGTATGTATATATATATATATATATAACTTTTTGAATGCTAAGAACAATATTTTGATGTATTTTTTTGTAAGAAATTAAGTCAATTTAAAGAATAGGAAAATCATAATTAGGATTCTTATACTTGGTCAAAATAAGATGACTTGTTTGATTTTCAGGGTTAGGAAGAAAATTGATGAAAGTAATAATGTAGTCTTGATTTTTACCTCGAAGAAATATGCACACCTTACACACTTAAACACTTAGGGTTCAAAAACAAAGACTCTTATGCCTTATTAAAAAAAAGAAAAAAATATATATGTATATCTATGAAAAATAAACAAATCTAATTATTGATTAGCTAGGTGCTTTGGCCTAAGAAAACCTTAGTATTTATGCAAAAAATAATTAGATAAGTTTGAATATATATATATATATATATATATATATATTATATATATATATATATATATATATAAATCCTCTAATTAAGCTGGGTATTTGTGCCTCGTGAAGCATAAGTATTCATGCCTAAAAGGGATGCATTTTATAAATAAAAACCCTTAGTTTCGTGGCCTTGTTTGCTCGAGTGTTTAAGTCCTTAGGGGTATTTTCTCACGTGGTGCCCTAAGACTGTCCAGTTTGGGTGTCACTGACTAAAGGCTTGTTATATAGGCAGATTAGAAAGCCTAATGGAATTGAGGAATAAATACCACCAAAAATAAATATAAATAAGGCATAGGAGTTAATGTTAAAGAACCCTTAGTCAAACTTCACGGTCATGAAGGAGCATATAACTCAGGGTAAAGTAATAGACTAGATGAGAAATATAATTTGACTCCTTACTTTGATTGATGACATGTTTTTGAATAGAGACTAAGTTTAGAAATGAAAAGTTTGATATTCTTATAACTTATAGATTACTTGAACTCTTACGAATATACTTCAAATATTTTCTCCTTTCAAAATGTTTTTCAAAAATACTAACATTTTTTCTCTTTCTAGATTTGTGGGTGCAATCCACTGAAAACCCTCATGAGACAAAACTCGTCCTCTAGAGGTAACCTAGAGGTTTAACGGCTTGTTGCACATGCTCAGTGCAATCAAGTGACATGCGAAAGTGGTCTAATAATTATTAGGATTAATTTTAATGTTTTGCTCGAGGGCGAGCAAAAGATAAGTGTGGTGTGTGATCAGTCACATATATTGCATATTTATTGTCACATTACTATGTTTATTATCTAAATAAATTATATTAATAAGTCTTATTTTTCCTTATAAAATGCAGGCCCATTGTTAAAGGATAGGAAAGAGAAACGAGCCCAAAAGCCCATCAAATTCTGATTTAATTCAGAATTAATTCGAAATAAGGAAATCAAGGCAGGTCATGGAAAATCAGAGAGGTTGAAAATCGGTAAAAATGAATCTTCCCAAATCAAGTGGTTAAAACCAAAGATCAAAGGTTGTTTCATCAAATGCTGGAGCTGAAATGGGAAAACCAGCAGGAGATAAAGTCAGAGCACAAAATAAGGAAGTGTACCCCCCAGCTATGGCCACCTGGCCACAGCCAGGCCGCAGAAACGCGGCCAAAGCTACATTTTCGTGGCTGTTTGATTATTGTTGGGAGAGCGTTTGCTTCCCCTATCTCCTTATGCCCTCTCCTGTTTGGGTTTTGCCTATAAATACTGTATTTTTCAGAAAAAAAGGGACCAAAAATTAGTTTAAGTTTTTTTCTTTATTTTTAAGGTTTAGGCTCTTTGTTAGATAGTATATAAGTTGTATCTCTACTTTATAATTTGTAGTTCAGTTCAAATGCCAGTGAGAGAGAGGAATAGAGTGATTATAATCTGAAGTTGAAGTGACATCAATAAAAGGATCAAGCTTTCTCTTCTTCCACTCTAATTCACGGTATGTCTTGCTTTATTTACATATATTATCTTTCATCTTTCATGAGTAGCTAAATTTATTTTCTGGGCTCACTATTTGTAAACCCCCTGATCCCTGGTGTACGTATCACAGTATCAGTACTCGATACGACGTACAAAATTGATTTGACCTTTCTGATAGTCAAATTGAGCCAATTTCAGTTTTAGATATTATGGTTTCATATTGTAAATTTTTCAGGATTTTT